>PVLD010003371.1:0-143931 GCA_004027595.1 Dinomys branickii | reverse complement strand
AAGCCGATCTCTGTCGGGAGTCGCCGGGGGGCTGCACCGGCTCGGGAGGCGGGAGGGACCGAGGCGGCCGCGCTCCCACTGTGCTTGGACCGAGCCAAGCTTCTTCCCCGCGGGGATCGTCCCTGGCTCCCAGCGTCTGGGGCTTTCCCACGTCTCGCCCCGGCAGCCTGGTCCGCCCTACCACATCTCCCCCGGCATCCCAGAGAAATACGCCCAGTCTAAACTTCCCAGCCGAGGTCCCGACATTCACGCTCGCCAAGTCTGTCTCGAGCTGGCGGCGCCCATCCAGGAGGTTCGCTCCCTTGCTGCTCACCTGGTCGCCGTCTTCCCCGGATCTCTGGTTTCAATTCTTGACCTCTTTTAGTCACATGGCAGTCATATAAAATTAAGGTCATATATACGTGTGTGTGTGTGTGTGCGCGCGCGCACGTGTGTATTTGTATTACATAAAGTCTGGGTGATTTTTCTTTTTATTTTGCTTATGTTTGTGAGAGAAGTACCATGAATTTGAAAGAAATATTATAAAAAATGTGTTAATTGGTTTCATAAATTGATAGTGTGTGCCAAAAGCATAGTATTTTAAATCGGAAATAGGTCTTTTTTGTTTGTTTGTTCCTTGGCTTTCTTCATTTCTTTTATTGTTTCAATTTTAAATCTCACAAATTGGCTAATGACTCTTCTGGGTTGTTTGTTCAAGCCAGTTGCCATCCGATGCCACTGGAAAGAAAGAAGTGCTTCATAATGACTCTGAAAAGAGCTTATGCTATCAAGTTCTTAATAGACAGTTGTGCAGCCCTAAGCATGAGGCACAACTGGTGGGGCTCTCTGGAGATCCCCCAAGGATATGATAAACGGAATCAATGGGCAATAGAGAATGAAGTGACTTGGAAATTGTCTGGTTGTCTTAATAAATACTAGAAGGAAAAGATAGGACAGGATTTATTTTACATGAATGAACCTATTTTACTTAGAGTGCACACATACACACACATGCACAAGCAAACACACACACACACACACACACACACACAACATAATTTGTCTTTTGATTTAGATTTATCAAGTTTTCTTAGCCTCTATACTGCCAGTAAATTGACCTACCTTGACGTCAAGTGTAGTTAAAAAAATTCTATCTTATCTGGAGCATAATTTGTCTTTAAGTCAGTTGGTATGAGGGAACATCTCTGGGTTTGACAGTCACCCAAAGAGAGAGAAGACAGCCTAAGGGTTCAGAGACAGAAGCTTCTGCAGATTTTTTTTTTCCTTCTGTGGCTTATTTTTCTAGTGCAAACACCTCCAAGCTTCCCCTGGGAAACTTGAATGTCCAAGTGTTTTGCACTCCTATTCTAATATGAGTTTTTATGTCGTTCAATTATTATGTAATTGAAATAGCCAATAATTACTTGACAGTATACCCTGAAGAGGAATTATATAATTTAATTTTAATAATAAATAAATCAGGTAAGTATTAGTATCATTTAATTTTACAAGTGAAAGAATTAAGATCTACAGAAGATGGTAATGATCATTTTTAAATGACCATTATAGAAGTATTTACAGAGATCTCACCCAGGTTTTTCTGGTACAAAAATGCTATAGTTTTATTAGGAGTTAAGTGTCAAGTGGTATCTCTCTAGTCTTATTCCAATGAACCTCAGTGACATAGATTAAACTAAGGACCACGTATAGTAAATCAGGACTACAGTCTCTTCTTGTTCAAAATTTCTTTCATAACTGTAGGCAATGCTAGGAAACTAATTATTATTTCTGTTTGTTTCATTTCCCAGTGATAGAGACACTTTTACATTCAGATACTCATGAAGAAAGGCACTAGGCATAGTTTGCAGCCCATAGTCCTTAGATAAATCATCCTAAAACTAACAGTGACCATTTCCAGGCAACTAACTGCATACATTTCAATTTGCTGAGGTTTGCATTTTGAAAGCTACATGTTCTAGTTATTTCTCCTTCTTATGTTGAACATTTTTAGTACTGTGATCGCACATTTGATTTGTCTTTCTAAGACAAGAAGATGGCAGGGAGTTCAATTGAGAAAGAAATAATCCTGCATTTCCTAATGTACGACTAATATTTACCAAAAATAATGAGTGCTAAGGGAAACTCAGATATAATTGCTTATTTAGAAAGCAGGAATTTTTAAAATAAGATAGTTATAGAAATCTTTCAAATCATGCCCTTTAATCGAATATTGGATTCTTACCCAGATACCTCCAATCCTGTCACATGCAATATTTCATCACCAGAAAGAGAACCTATGTGATCAATGAGGAATAGCTAGGCATATGCAAAATTTCTGGCTTTGAGGCAAAAGGAAAGGAGCTGTTAACAAAGGAATGCAGGTGATCTCTAGAAGGTGAAAAAATAATGAAACAGATGTTCTCTGGAGCATTTCAAAAGGAAGACAGACTTGCTGACACCATTGTGAACTCTCAGGTTCCCAAAACATAATACGGTAGAAAAACACATCTGTGTTATTTTAAACCATCAAGTTTATGGTAATTTTAATGGAAAACATGTAAGTCTAATAAACATGAGTGGTTACACACACACATGCTAGCAATGTGCTACAGTAGATCCTCCACTTTCCACTGGATCACTGACTAGATGTATTGAAATTTCTGGAGCACAACTTTCTGAGCAAACCTTTGAGCCAAGATCTGGCAGCGCTGACTGTAGAGTACAGTCAAGCTATGAGTTTGGACTTGAATTCAACTACGGACTTCTCCAAATCACAAACATTCCATATCCATTGTCAAAGACTGTCCAAGCTGGACAATTTGATCCATTAGAGAAATATTTATTGTTGAAATACTATGTACCACTGACATACTGATTGCAGAGACCCAGTAGTGAAAAATGGATGAAAAGTGCTATTCACACGCACATTGGGAAAAGGGTCAGCAAATCATGGCTCACAAATCTGTGTAAGTCACCATATGTTTTATGAATCAAAATTCATTGTAACAGAGATGTATCTAAATATTTTCACATCTTGAATGCTGTTTTTGCTGCATAAATAGATACTCTATAGTCCACAAAACCTGTAATAAGTGTTGTCTGGCCCTGTCTAGAAAAAAAATTGCCAATACCAGAGGGAACACTAGTAATGGAACACATATGACCCTACAAAGAGAGTCTTGAAAAGTGCAGTTAGCTCTGGAAGCATTTCAGAATATGTAATGAGATTGGACCTAATCTGATAGAACTAGCACTTGGGTAACAGGTCAACACACAGGTTTGGTGCTCCTTGTTTCATGCACCCCCCACTCTCATTCTATCAGATCCTAGTTCCCCATCATGCAATAAGATGAAACACCGAATACATAGACAAAGTTACCTTGACTTCAAGTACTTTAATTTTATGTGTGATGTTAAAGTATGGCATGAAATGGATCCTCAGCTTCTTATTTTTAAAATGGTCATAGAATATGTATGAGGATTAACTGGAAAAGTCTTTTACTCATACCTTGATTTCAGCAGGGGACCCCATAAAGAGATCCACAGATCCATGCTCCTTCCTATTGTCTACCACCTTCACTACTGACTCCACTCTGTAGCTGTGTTTGATCAACAGAGAAATAACAAATGCGACAGAAGCAGCGACTAAATTCAACTCGTGTATTTCTTTTTCTTGTCTAACCTCACAACCTTCTCTGCAAGAACTTGGCTTGTACAGTTTGCTAGAGAATAGAGCAAGTGGGGCACAGCTGAATCAGCCTTGTTTTTCCAGGAAAGGATCTAGACATGGGAGAGCATCTTCCTAAATTCTGCAGCTGCCTGATCAAAATACTGCTGACCACTGTAATGTGAATGAGCGAGACTGACTCAGGTATCAGCGCTGAACTGGCTCACTGACTCTAGAATCAGGAGCAAAACTTGGGGCTTATTTTGTATCCCTTTATTATATTCAGTACTCAAAAATGTCACCCTCTTGTCTTCCCCTCCCTTGTCATTTGTATAATATAAACAGTATAGGGATCAACTGAGTGTGAAAACATTAGCACACTGGATGTTTCACTTCTGGGTTTTTAGATATTATCATGCTACACACACACGCACACGCACACACACACACACACACACACACGCACACGCACACGCACACGCACACGCACACACACACACACTACATTAAATGAGAGCTCTCCCAACTGCATTCTTAAATACGCACCTGTCTGTTGCATTCTAAGGAGCTCTCCCTTAAGTTACCTCTAAGTCCTTTTCCCCTTTCTCTTTAGGTGCCCACCATATTCCTTGTACTCTGTTCCCCAGCAGAAGCGAGGAAGTTATATGATGTCAGGGTCAGCACAGCCTGGCTTTTGAAGTAGATCTGAAGATGTTTTCCAAAGAGATGTGTTATTAGAGAAACAATGCCTTTGTCCGGGCAGCAAGGCTAAGTGATGTTTATTTCCAGACGCTTTCCTGGAACACAGGGGAGGGAGTGCAGCTGCAAGTCACTCGTAGAATGGCTCAAACAGGATAAGGGCAGCACTTAGAGGAAATGACCAGGCTTATTTGACCTTGGGACATGATGCAATCTTCTGACCCCATAGGAAGAAATGCAGTTTCTTTTTTCATGGACGTACGCCTGCTCCAAAATTCAGTATTTCTCCTTCTAGAAACAACGGCATCCATTTCTCTTTTGCCCGAGCTTATCTGTAAGGGATGTTTTATTTATTCACTTGAATATCTTTCTTGTTTCAACATTTCACACAGACATTGATTAAACTACAAAGGCAAGTGGCACAGAACACAGATTATGGAGCAAAACTGTTACCTCTACAATATTATTTTGAACAATTAACCTCCTTGGATAATTTTCTTCTTCAGGACTTATTTTCTCCAGAATAGTAGTTTTAATAAAGTAGTAGTTCCATTTTGGGAATATTTTATCAAGTAGATAATTTTGAATTAAGAATTGATCTCAGTTTAAACAAAGAGCAGCATTCAGTAAATATTTGGTTTCATTCTAACAACATCATGTTATTATTATTACCCTGGCTGAGTTCTCAAGTTTGTTGGACTATACATCTCCCATTGGTTCTGTTGTCGATTCTGAATTTTCAGTCCCAGAATCTAACATGTAATTTATCTCTTCGGTCTCAAACAGTCATCATCAGTTTCTCTGTCTCCCCCTAGGAGTTTTTCACTGACCCTCCATTTCTCCTGAGTTCACTGCCATTCTTTGTATTCACTGCATATAAATGCCAAAACAAAGTACCACAAACTGAGTGTCCTTGACAAAAGGAATGTATGTTTTCACACGTCTGGAGAGTCTCAAGGTATTGGCAAGTCTGTGAGTCCTGTACAACCTGTAGAGAAATATTTCTTTTCCTCTTGCTATCTGCTACTTGTTTCTCAGGAATCTTTGCAGTCTTTGGATGGTAGATGCACACCTCCTATCCTCCAACATCAAATGACATTTTTCGTGCTTCTCTGTCTTCATATGGGCATCTTATTCTAAGGGGACCAGATATATTGGGTTAGGATCTGCCCTAGGCCTGCTTGACCTCAACTTAATTAATTAGAACTGCAAAAATTCTACTTCCTGATAATGACATAGTTGGAGGTACTGATTATCTGGAATTCCATGTATCTTTTCATGGGAGATAATTTAATCTATTAAACATGACTAGACCTTCAAGACTTTTGTCCTTCCCAAATGGTGTCTCTCCCCACTGCTTTCAGTTTCCCATCTTGTCATAAGGGAATTTTTTACTAAATTAATACTAGCCCGCCCTTCTCTGATGCTTTAGGGTCTGTCTGCAGGCTGTGTTTACTAGGTGGAAGATACCCAATAGCCTGTCTTCACTGATTTCTTTTGTTAAAGTTTATTCATGCATAAAAGTCTCAATTTCACCACACGCTGTATTATGAGAACTCAAAACTGAAACACGTTGCCTGCATTATATAATCTTGCTATGGTTTCTGCCATAGCTTTTTAAAGGTTACTCCCTCATTATGTTTACTACAGTGTTTCTTAATTATATTTTCCTCTTCTCAAGGGGACTGAATGTGTCTTTCTTTTATATGGATACATTTTATAGGATCTATTATAACGCAAAGTATGGTACCTACCTGTTATGGTTTGGATCCTTATCTCTTAAGACTTCTGTGTTCAGAGATAGGGCTTTCAGAAGGTGATTAGATCATAGAGGTGTCATATTCTTCAGTGAATTCATCCACCAATGAACTGAGAATTCAGTGTATTTTTGGAGGTGGGAGTTGGTCAAAATAGGTGGGCCACCAGGGGTGTGACTTGGAAGAGTATATCTCCTTCTCTGGCTCCTTCTTGGCTTAACCCTTCTCTCCCTCCTGGCCACCATGATGTGTGAACATCTTCATTCTGCCAGTGATCTTTCTCCTTGCCCCTCCTGCATTGGAGCCAACCACTCATGAACTGAAAACAAGGACTAAAATAATTTCTCCTTCTTTAGATTGGAGGTATTGGGTATTATGTCCCAGTGACAAGACAGTGACTAAGATAGGTTTGCTGCCAAAGTAGAGTTGCCATTGTTACCATACCTGATCATGTGGTTCAGAAGACTTAGGACTAGTTGCAGGAATAGTATAGAAACGTTTGGAAATTCTGGCTGGAAAAGCCCTGGATGATGTAAGGTGAGTTTGATAGGAGATTCTGGTCACAATGCAGAAGACCAGAATCCTGATAAAAATGCGAACAGTAAAGTGTCAGGAGTTTCAAGGACAAGGATTCCACTGGTAGGTAAACTCAAGACTATGTATGTAACACTTTGGCAGCTAATTTACCTACTCTTTGTTCCTGTCCTAAGACTTTGTGGGAGACTGAAATTAAGATTATTGAACTAATTAACGTGGTGGAAGAAATTTCAAAACAGCCTAATGTTGAAGCTGTGTCATAGCTACTCCTGGCTTTTTAGAGCCATATGTATCATGAGATACAGGAAAAAAAGCAGAGCTGAATAATTTGAAAAAATTCTGCCAGTGTATAGGACCTGTAAATAGGGGTGTATCAATTCTGTTTTATCTTATTTTATTTTAAAGAGAAAAAAAAACCAAAATAACAAAACCAAAGACATAAACAAAACATAAAAATAATAAAAATGATTCAGAATTTCAAAAAAAGGTGATAGGAAATTAATAAGTGGTTACTCAGATAACCAGATACAGGCATGTAAAATTGATCAAACAATTAAACATTAACTGTTCCTTTCAATAAAACAATAAAATTTAGTAGTACAATTATCTTAGCAGGGTCCCTCAATTTGACCTGTTACATTTTGGCTAAGGAGCACGGGGTTGCTGAAAAGACTAAAGCAAGAAAAAATACAAGTACATTGAATCTGAACAATAGGGAAATGCCTGGAGGACATCTCAGGAATCAGCCAGACCCTACCCTTCCCAGGCTGAAGGGTGAAAAATTGAGTGACTACTTTCAGGAGTGACCTCCACGGCACACTGCTGGCAAAATCTTGCTTAGGAAATTACACCGGATTTATTTAATAGTCCTCATGAAATTGAGCACTATTGAGCAACCCTACCAAGATAATTGTACTACTAATTTTTAATAGTGCTTAGCCATTCAGGTACACAGTAGCCACTGCAGCTTTCATAGGGGACCTGGGTAATGCTTGAACTGTTGGAAAATTTTGACATGGTCCACTTGGTGTTGACTTTATGAGCACACAAATTGTAAGGTTTATTGGATAAGATAGGCTTCCATTCAGATCAAAAGAAGGCCTGGGAAGCCAGGCAGTGTGCTCTTCAGAAGGCAGAGCATAAAGTTTGAGTAGTTCTTACGTTGTAGGGAGTGAGTACATGAACATAATACATCTGATTCTTTTCATTTTTACTCTCCTAACCCTTTCCTCTCACCTCCTTCCTTTCTCTCCTGATTTTCATTCTTGTAGATGATATTATTTTAATCTCACGTTTATGACATAGAATGTCTATATTAATGCACATGTCTTAAAGTGTAAAATATGGATCTCAGGCTATGAGTACTAGAAATTCTTTTAATCGTTAGGATTCTAACTGAAAATGCTTCTGTCAAACATAAAAATTTTACACAAAAGGTTTTCAGTTTTAAACACTAATTTGTTGCTTGTATATAACCAATGAGTTTCACAACCATCACGCTGATATGCTCAAATGGACCCAGCCAGGGTTACAAGTGTTCACTGATCAGGAGCACAAGGTTATACCCAAAAGAACCTGTTTTAAACACCAGGATAAAGTAGAACAATGGAGGAGCTTATCATGGAACTGCTGTGATCACAGCAAGCTTTAGGCAAATCAAAGTTTTTCTAAATTTACTTGATTCTTAACTGCACTGAAAATAGCTGCCATTAAAAGAACACATACTCAATGTTATCTCAATTCATGCATAAGAAGTGCCTTCATAATATGAGTTATGTTTTTTTATTGTTTTATTTTAAAAATTTAAAAACTGACAAAACAACAATGAAGACAAAATCAAAACAACACAAAAACAGCAAAAATGATACATGACCTCAAAACAAAATGAGAGAAATTTACAGTGGTTGCTATATTACATACTGTGATCTTCTACGAAGTTGTTCAGTCCACCAGACATAAGAATGTAACATGGATCAAACAATCAAAGACAGTAACAAGCAAAAATTAAAAATGAAATAAAATAATAAAACATTGGAAATGATGCAGACCTTCACCATATAAGATGGTAGGAATTCAACAGTGGTTATTATACTGCATATTGTTTTCCATCTCACCCCAGAAAGAATGGTTATCATCAAGAGATCAACCCATAACAAGTGCTGGGGGTGCTGTTGGGAAACAGGAACTCTTCTCCACTGTTGGTGGCACTGTAGATTGGTGCAACTACTGTGGAAATCAGTCTGGAGATTCTCAGCAAAGGAGGAATAGAGGTCTCAATCAACCCAGCTATTCCCCTCCCGGGTATTTTTCCATAACTGAAAACAGCATACCACAGTGGTATACGTGCACCTATGTTTGTAATAGTGAAATTTGTAATAACTAAATCTCGGAAACAACTCAAATGTCCATCAACTGAGGAATGGATAAAAAGATGGGGTATTTTTATACAATGGAGTATTACTCAGCTATAAAGAAATACAAACTCAAGGCTTTTATAGGTAAAGCAACTAGAGACCGTGCACATTAGGGAAACAAATCAGATTCACATATGTAAACATCATATTTCCTCCCTACTATAAATATTTTTTAATTCAATACTTAACATCTCAACCTACTAACTTGTTTGTAACTCTGTATTGCTTGTATTGTTCTTATGCTATTTTATAAATGGATATCTGTATGTTAATATGACTTCTTTCTTTTATTTTTAAAATATGTTTTAAAAAAATAAGATTAGCCTGGGCTACGAAGTGAGCTCACAAACATCCTAAACCAAATAGTGAGACTCTGGGTCAAAAAACAAAACAAAACAAAAAATAAGTAAAATAAAGAAACCCCATAATGAAAACTATTTCAGGCACATATCCTTGGTCTGACATTTGAGACTTTCTTCAAGCGAGTCTTCCTCACTTATAAAACACATTTAAATAATTTTCTTCACTACTACAGCTTGAAAGTTCCTCTTCAACTCATGATGCTCTGGGCTTCGCCCTGCCACTTGACATTTATTGGCTTATTCTTCAGAAATTCCATTCCCTTAAGAAAGTTTTCAAGCCTGTCTCCAGCCCTAGCTGCTCTTCTTTGACTACTTCTAGCTAACACCTTTCAAGAGAGGAGGGTGAAATGGGAGGAAAAGGGGATGAAAAAAGCATTAAGATGAGTTATGTCCATGTACCCATCCCTGTGAGGAGCGTAATCATTCTGTACTGCAAACAGGTACGAATAAAAATAAAAATCAGAAAATAATTAAGGACAACTGTGATACCTTACACAAAACACACAACTGTGGTAAAATATTTTTGAAATAAGATAATATCAAGCAGAAGTATGTCACTGAGCAAAGAAAACTTGAATAACATTATGTTTTCACCTTGTCAAGTAATAATGAATACTATGATATAGCTTTATCATCTTTTATTTGTATTCATAAATTTTGGATAAAACATTAACTTTGATATAGCATCTGTTGCTAGGTTGGTTCTTGGTAGTTATCAATTTCTCAAACTATCATCTTATTTTCTATCATCCTTTCATTAGGTTCTTCCATAAATCTATAAAGTTTGACATTTACCTACAAAATAAAGATCATAGTATTTACCATGTTAATGATGAGAACTCACAAACAGTTTTCACGAAGAACACAGCACATTATTTATAAACTTTTGGAATATAATTTTCTTTAACTTTATTGCTCCTTTGTATTTTCTCCAGTGCGATCAATTTCTTCATGTCTAGTGTAAAATTTAGTTTTCTTGAATACTATTTCATTTTTTACAACTAGTTTACGACATATTAAGAACCTTTTAAACACTGATAGACTAGTCCACCATTTTCTGATCTTTTGCCTTGACCATTTCTGTCCTTGAAGTCTAACCCATCTTATTTCAATTATAATATATTATTTACACCTGTCAGTATCACTTGCCTTTTTATCTTTTAAAAATTCTTAAATATCAATCACATAATTCAACTTTTATGACAACCAATAAGCAGACAGATCAGCACATGATGGACACATTATTAATCACCATAAATATTTGGGGAATGGTTGCATGGGTATAGGAAACGGACTAGTCTTGCTTCTGTGGCACTCTTCTGTCCGGAAATACTGTCTCTTCCTTTGTTTCTTGTAGAAATAAAAGAATGAAAACGCTAATGCCTATACCATTCTCAAGGTGCCATAAAGGGAACATTCTTGTAGGTATAGAGGTGTCAATGCATGAATAAAGAAAAAACAAATATGATAAGACTATTGAAAAACTCATTGAGATCTAAAGCAGAACATGCCTTTTCCTCAGTTTGTGTCTGTACATACCATTTATGAGAAAGACAAGAAGTGGTTTAAAGATTTTTGGGTTCTGCTATAAGATTTGGAGTTCTACTTGTTAAAGAAGTATTTGTAAAAATTATTAACCCCTTTTACTTCCTGGAAAACTACTGATTTACTTGGTTTTTCTTCTAAATGTTCAGGTTCCTGAAAGGTAGATCAAGATATTTAATCCTTTAACAATAGTGTAACATCTCACTTAAGCTTGCCCACACGCTCTCTGGATGGTTAGGAGGGTGGAAAGCTTCTTTGGAAACTTTATAGAGAGTTACAAGGCATGAAAAATAAGAGAGAAAGAAATTTCTAGAAGATGGGGAAAAGGAATGGCTACAAAAATTGTAATACATTGTTTCTTTACCTGTTATACATTTGATAGTGGTGAATACTATATCAAAACAAAAATCTTTATGACACAACTCAATAAAGCAGGACTTATTTTGCATATATTTCCTGCTTAAAATATGAAATATTGAGTACTAAGATGGAAAAGAAAGAAAAATAATCATTTGGTTTTTAGTGTTGGTAGGATTACTTGTGAGATATTATTTGCAGCAGATATTTACCTTACTTTTACAATTGAGTAACTGTCTTTCTTTCCCTGTACAGTGTTTTTATGGTATATATGTGCCAGGAGGTTATTGGGAGGAACAAAACATTATTCGTTCTCAACAATGTCCTATCTTATTTAATCTTGGTTTCATTATCTGTAAGGTAATGAAACATTCAAATAACTTAGTCTAAAAGTAAAAAGTTCACTTTTCTTAATTTAAATAAATAATGCACATCTTATATTTTCTTACTAACCTTTTAATGCTGTCTTTATATTTCTGCAAAGAAGATAACCATTTCCATTTTCTTGATTTATATGAAATTTTAATTCTATATGCTTCCCCCGTTTTAATAAACACATCTTCATTTCAAAAATGCCATTGGGTAAATATACTGAATTCTGATGATTTATACTGGAATTCTTTGTTGAAAAATGTACTAGATATTTTTCCATTGCTGGGACTATATATCTGAGATCCATAACTTAGAGGACTAGATGATAATTTGAGTTCATACTTGTAGTGTATTCACTCCTTGTTTGACTAGCTCCAAGACAGTAGCTGTATGGCAGAATGTCCTGGCAGATAAAAGACTGTATATCACTTGGCAGGCAGAAGGCAGAAAGAGAGGGCTGGAACCCAGAGAAGGCTGGATGCGACTTGTTCCTAGTTACCTGCCTCTTTCAAAACCCCACATCCAAACTTCACAGAGTACAGCATCCCCAGGCTATCATCACCTGCTAAAAGTCCCACGTTTAACATGAAACTGGGGGGATATTGTAGATCGAAATCATAATATTTTAACTCTGAGCTCAAAGGCTCATGTCCGTCTTATTGTACAAGATGGATTTAGTCCATCCTTAAGGTCAACAGGGCCTTCAGAATTCCAACACTGCTATAAAGTCCAAGTCCAAAGTGTCCTTGAGATACAAAGCAAGCTCTTAGTTATGAGCCCCTATTTATAAGAAATGAGAAATACTTCAAATAGACATGACCTGTAACGAACAATCTCAATCCCAGAAAGATGAATTGGAGGGACAGAAAGAAATGGGATCAAAGCAATAGTGAAACTTCACAGGACAAACATTAAATCTTGAACCTCCATGCATAGCCTGAAGGGGTGGTTGTGGTAAGATGTGACACTAAATGGCTTGGGTAGTCCAACCCCTATGACATTGCTGGTTGCAGCGCACAGAGCCGCTATTTTGGACTCACTCTGCTCACCATCTGCAGCTTTCCTCAGTGGATGTACCACATTCCTATCACCCCCAACTTTCTCAGGTTTCTATTACACCTTCAGTTTTACCCTCACAGCTTCACTGGGGCACCTGGAAAGGAACTATGACACTGTTATACACATATGGCTGACCTCTAGGTCTTCTTTTGAAATCTTGGAGGAAGCCTCTATGATCCATACCTCTTGTATTCTGCATGACTGAAATCCCGGTACTAATTAGATGATGCTAATATCTATTGATAACTTGCACTTTGAGGGTCAAGAAGGCTCGAGATGGCAATAAATTACAGGGAGTAAATTCCCTAGGGAATGTTTGTCAAGAAGTGACCCAAGGCCTCTCTTGTTAGTGAAAAACTGAATTTTGCATTACTGAGCACTCAAGGTAATGTCTAGCCAATTACTGTGATCCCTTCAAGTCCTCTTTCCTATTGTTCTGAAGTTACTTCTTTATAATGGCAATATTTTCAGCAAGCATGCTTTCATTTGCGCTGACTTTGCTTCTTCTCTGGTGAAGTTGCAAATTTTCCAATCATTTATAACTGCTTTTTTGCTCTGAAGTTTCACTATCGATATGACTAAATACAGACAGAACTATTCATGTTGCAGCCTGAGCATTGAGATGCCTTGAAGTTTCCTTCCTCAGATTCACAAGACAGTTTCCCTTGGTCTTAGTCTTCTATGAATTCTCAGGATACAGGGAAAATGTAGACAAGTTTTCTGCCAGAGTTTAATACACATGGACTTGTATCCTGCTACCACTGGAAGCTTGTTCCCAATGGAAACCTCTGAAAACTGGCCTTTGCTCTTCACATTCCTATTAGTATTTGGCTTTCTGAGCTCTGACCAGTATCAAACATCAAGCACTGCTTGTAGCATTCTGGGGCAGAAGCTGCTGTAGCCAGCTTGTCCAGACTTTTCCAAACAACTCCTCCAAACCAGTTCCAAAGGCTTTTGAACCACAGTCAAATACAGTCACAGTGAGGAAGTGACTCCATATCAATATTCTGCTTTAGTCACTTCCCCGTCACTGGAACAAAATACCAAATACCCATCATTTAAAGAAGGAGGGACTCAATGCTCCTCACAGTCTCAGTGGGTCCAGTGTATGGGAGGGTGCTCCAAGGGGAAACATCATGGCCGAAAGGCAAGGTATTGGAAAGCTGTTCATTGCAACTGTTGATTTCAATTTAGTGAAGTAAGGAAGGACTCAGCTGTTTGTGCCCACTGTTATGAATGTGGTGTTTGAAAAGGGGGAGGCTGGAAGAAAACTATGTCCTTGAAGGTCATGGACCTGTGCACTTCCTTGTCTAACTAGGTCCCAAATCTTAACAGCACAGGTGCAATGACCTTCTAAAGCCTCAACTCAAAACATGAAACTTTTAGAGGACATTTTAGATCTGAATGATAATGAAAAGGCAATATAAAAATTTCAGACTATAGTAAACTGGGACATGCATATTTGGCTAAAGGATAAAGCAATTGCTCATCTCCGACCAATGATTTCTAAAACAGAATGTTTGCTCAGAGGTGCTGGTTAAAATTTCAGTTTTTCAGGGAAAACTGAGAAACTTATCTTTTAAAAAGTTTTATTAAATAATACTGAGAATCAATCTATATAAGTATTAGTGAAACAACAGTGTTTGGGATAAATCCAGTATTTGGACTATGAATGGATAATCTACCTGCTAAATGAATGAGATATAATGGGTCTTTCAGTTCTGGGGTTGATTTAAATTTAATTAATTTTTATGTCCTTAGTGGCTAATAGAAAGACAGGTGCATTGCACAGAATTGATTTTTGTTACCCAGCATTCATTCATTTTCTTTCTGCAAGGGAAGGAAATCCTCTCAATGGAGGCACCCTTCTTCCCCTACTCTCAATCTCATGTTCTGCTGGAGGTAAGTATATCTATATTTCTATGGCTGGCTTAAGGAAATCAAAAGATGTGTCCCCCTGTCAAGGTTTTTTAGAAGTAGTTACATGGCCCAACTCAAGCCAAACAGAAACTAAATGAAGAGATTTCTTAAAGCTATCGGGAAAACAGACTCACTCTTTTTCTCTGCGAAATAGGAACTAAGACAGAGATAACCCCAGGAGATACTGGAAGCAGTATAATGACCATAGGACAACACAGTCTCTAAGATAATAGAATCAAAACTGACCAGGCAGAAAGAGAAAATGAGAGAAAGTGGGAAAACTGGATTCTCGTTATAATTTATGTATCCCTATGGCCTACCTTGTCTAAACTTGCTACGCTTGGACTTTATATAATGGGATGCATTTATTCTTTTTAACATTAATTTGCCTCTCGTTGTTTGTTAGTAGCAACCAAAGGTCCATACAAATACTCCATGGGAATTGGTAAAATGAGAGAATCTCCTTAGTAGTTTTCAATTTCATCATTGCTTACACATGCGTGCACACGCACTCCATAATAATATGCATCTGCATCATCTAAGATACTGTCTTCACTGAAGTATGAGTAGGCATAATGTCACCGTGTCCCAGCACTATTTCCAGATGTTACTTTTTTGAATTAATATCATCAGCACCTTCTGTTTTTAGAGTTGAGAAAAGAATGTTATTTTTCTTTCATCCCTGTTGCCATATTCCCCTGTGGAAAGATTTCAATTTAGTGAAGTAGAGAAGGACCCAGCCGTTTGTGTCTACTGTTATGAATGTGGCATTTGAAATGCCAGAATCAATGACATGAGACGCAGGGCTTCATTACTCCTCAGCTTACCCAGACTCAGGCTTCCTAGGAACGGGAGACAGTTTGCTGCCAGAAAGATATATGTGAATTTTAATGTGTCAAGTCTCTCTTCCAGTACTTTCCATGTCAAGAGCTGTAACTGTCTTACAGAAATTTTTTGAACATCCCAGTGACTCAGCTTTCTAACAGGTACCCTTTCCGTACACTAAATTGAATATATTTATTGCCAAGTTGTTACAATAAATCAAAGAATGTGTGACGTAAGGAACAACATGTGTCTACAATCACAAAACATCCAATACAGAAGAATCATTCAACATGACCATTCATCCTGAAGATGAGACAGCACTGAGAAGGTGAGGAGCATTTGGATTCTGAAGCCATGAATAAGTCTCAGTTCAACCCTTTCTTAAATAAATTGGTAAGACTACAGGACATTTTTCTGGTCTCAACATCCTCATAAATTGAAACAGATAGTGTTACCTACACTCACAAATTTATAGGCTTTATATTTCAATGAACTAGGATTATTATTAATTATAGCCTTTTTGCAAAATGAATTAGGACTACTAATAAAGAATATACTCAATTGGTGAGTATTTATGACATACCATACAGGCTGAAAAACAACAAGAGCAAAAAAAAAAAAAATTGGTATCTGGAGTTGGAATGTTTGGATTCAAATTTTCACTTTATCCTCTAGTAATTGTGAACTAAGTCTTAGTTTTCTGTACTACCCCCGACATATGGGAGGCTGAGGCAGGAGGATTGTTGCAAGTTTGAGACCAGCCAGTGCTGTAAGATGAGCTCAAGGCCAGCCTGAACTGCATAGCAAGACCCTGTGTCAAAAAAAAAAAAAAAAAAAGACAAAAAAAATTGTACTTCTGTCTTGGTTGCTTTTCTTTCGTTGCTGAGACAAAATATTCAACACCCAAAATGAAGAAAGGAAAGGTTTATCTAGCTTACAGTTGGTGGAGGATTCAGTCCATACTTGGCTGGTTCTGAGGCAGAGAGGCACACGGCAGAGGGCAAGCATTCATGGCAACAGAGCACAGCAAAAACAACCAGCAAAATGGAAGAATGGCTGCAAGCAGCCTCTTCTCTTCCCTTACATTGTAAACAGCCTACCCCCAAGCAGTGGCTGTGTACCTCTCACATAACCTGCATGCCCTCCACTTCCACAGGCTCAGGATGTATGCAAAGTAAGCACCATGGCTTCCTGCTGAATCAGTCAGCCAAACCTCTGGACTCCCCATGTTGACACAATCTATCAACCATAACATTCCACCCCTTGTCAACTTGGCAACCATACACATTTCCTTAAACCAGTTTCCAGACATAAAGCCATTATATTACATTAGAGCCACAACATTTTGCCCCCATGCAAATGAAAATTAATCACTTCAAATATATAAAGGCACAAAATAAACATTACCATTCCAAAAGCCACCGACAGGGTAATATAGAGCATTGAGATCAAAGCAAGTCCAAAATCCAGCAGGGCTAACATTGTGTCCTGTAATTCCACATCCAGCATCTGAAGCAACTTGTGGCATGTTGTGAGCTCCAAAGGGCTTGCATGAGCCCACCCCTATGGCACTTCTGGTGGTTACAGCTCCGCAGCTTCTCTCTTAGGCTTGCTTTGCTCCCTCTTTGCAGCTTTCCTTAGATGATCCATGGTCCTGTCTTTTCTAAACTTCTGAGGTCTCCAGGGCACCTTTTGCTTCACACTCTCAGCCTCACATATTGCTCTCTCAGGGGCACACTGCCTGGCCTCCCAGGCCTTCTGAAATCTGGGTGGAAGCCACTTTAACCTCAGAACTCTTGCATTTTCCTTGCACCTAAAGCCAGAGCCATGTGGATGATGCCACGTTCTGCTGCCACCTGGAGCAGTAGCCAAACCTTCCTCTCTCTTGGCCATAGGGGTCAAGTGCTTGGATCGCTGGGCACACTGAATCCAATTCTGAGGAGCAAATTCTCTATGCTGCCTCCATTCTGGAACCTGGTGAGGCCACCGCTGCCATTCTGGAACATGGTGCTCTTTAGCTTCCTTCTCAAGGCAAGGTCTCACCTTTACAGTTTTGAGGCTACAAAGAGTGGAGACTCGATGCTTGTGTTGCTTTCAGGCCATCCTTTCCATTCTCTTGTTCCTCCATAGCAATAGCAATCACCTCAGCCTTATCTTTGCAGGCCACAGTTTCACTGGAACTTCTTTTCTGGCCAAACTCACATTTTAAATCATCCTGCTGGGCTCTTTGCTCTTGACTGTCAATATAAATCTGGCTGAAAGCCCCCAACAAAAACCATGCCACTGCCCCAACATTTGACTGCCTTGACATTTCTTTTGCCAGATTAATCAGTCCACTGCTGCCCTTAATCTCAGTCTTACGCAAAGTCTCTGGACACAAGCAAAATGCAGACAAACTTTCTGCCAAGCCATAACATACATCATCTGGAGTCCAACAACCAATGCAGTCTTTCTTCCCAACAGAAACCTCCTGAAAATGGTCTTTAACGGCAGGATTTCTATCAGCCTTATGGTCTTCCGAGCTCTGACCAGACATCTCCAAACCTTTCCAAACTCTTCCCACATGCAATTTCCAAAGGCTCTTGCACATGGTCAGGTATAGTCACAGCAATGACCCCACTCCACTGGTACCAAATTTTGTCTTGGTTGCTTTTCTTTCGTTGCTGAGACAAAATATCCAACACCCAAAATGAAGAAAGGAAAGGTTTATTTAGCTTACAGTTTGTGGAGATTTCAGTCCATACTTGGCTGGTTCTGAGGCAGAGAGGCACATGGCAGAAGGCAAGCATTCATGGCAGCAGAGCACAGCAAAAACATCCAGCAAAAGGGAGGAATGGCTGTAAGCAGCCTCTTGTCTTCTCTTATATTGTAAACAGCCTTCCCCCACGCAGTGGCTGTGTACCTCTCACATAACCTCAATGCTCTCCACTTCCACAGGCTAAAGATGTATACAAAGTAAGCACCGTGGCTTCCTGCTGAATCACTCCGCCAAACCTCTGGACTCCCCAAGTTGACACAATGTATCAACCAGAACAACTTCCTTTTCCTTATCTATGAAAGGATCTATCTCACAGGGCTATAGTGTGAATTTTAGACTTTAGCCATTATAATTTCAGGACAATATCAGATATCCAGTAAGGACCGAACAAGCGTTAGATGCTTTTTGCTGTTAGTTGTACCTTGCCGTTTAACAGCTGCTGTGTCTGCGTATCTATGGAAGCATTACTGAGCAAAAGGGGTGTAGAATGTAACTGCTTCGAGATGAAGTTCTTAACTAATGTCGAACAGTTTCCCACTCCATTTCTGAGCCTTTGGACAGATTGAGTTATCACAGTTTGTCTCAGTTTTCTCGCTTCTAACTTTGGAATATTACTAGCACAAAACTTGTGAGGAAGACATGCAGATCATAAAGCAGTAATTCAATTTAAATAACTTAGAACAGACCCTGATGTGTAATAAATAACACTCAACCATTCTTATTATTAAACAGATGACCTTTTTCCAAGCTTACATATATTTGCATTGCTTAAGTGTGTCCATTGCTACATGAGAAGCTGTTGATCAGCTAGGCTTCAAATGCATGCCTGACTCCAAAATCCACATTCTTGCCATTAAACCATATTGTCTCTATTTTTAAGAAGATGAATATCAGAGCAAAGCCAAAGGCAATGTTAGATTTATTTTACTGTCATTTCAAACATATCATCTCAAACATATCTTGAAATGTATGTATTTTTTTAAAAGAAACGAAAAACAGCTACAATAACTGCCAACTTCCTGCAAAGTAAATTGTGCTAACCCCTCTGCTCCCCATTTGCAAACATATTTGGGTTACATCTGGAGCAAAATCATTAGTGGCAGGAAGACAGATGTTCTTCAAAGGTTGGGTGTGCTGGTAGACATTGAATATTGATGTAGATGTTATTTACTCATTTGATTCTTTACTCTTTTCAAAAAAGATGGATGTTTGAGCTTTTTCAAGATTTATTTCTTCTTTCTTTGGTTCCCAAGGTGACAAATCAAAGTTCACCCCAGTAACTTGCAAAGTATATCATACTTGGAGAAATCCATTCTTACATGGAAAAACATTCATAACTGGCATGGTGTGGGTGTCAATCAGCATAGTCTTCTTTCATTAATAATTTTAAAATGTTCTTCAAATTGGAAAAACATCTATACATAGATAACAAAAGTATAGTGCACAGTGCTATTAATGCCCTGGCTAACAAAGCAAATTTTACTCCAGATTTTAATTTTAAGTATAATTTGTTAAGAGAAATAGTATTTAAGGATTGTTTACAAGGCATATGCTTAAAGAAATGATGCATTCAGTTTCATCATCTATCATTAGAGAAAGCACATAACATATTGTGAATCATATAAACAAGTAAGACCTTTGGTGAGAAGGGAATAGAATATGAGGAAATGGCCTCGAACTATCCCTATCAAAATTCCTCTAAAATTCTCACATTAATGGAATAGAATGTATTGGAATTTGTTGTGTAATCAAATACTTAACTACATAAAGTGAAAAAGTTTTTATCTCATAGGAGTGTAATATTTATTGCCAGAGTGTCATATGAATTTCATTGTGGATACTAATCAATAAATATGATCTCCTTATTTCTTCTACTTCTATAAAGAATAACTGAATACAAACTTATATCATAAAATCCTTTCAAGTTCAGAGAAAAAAATAAAGTCTAGAGAGAAAGCACTCTGAATCATATCTAGAAGAATGGCTATTATAGACTGAACTTGTTTCTACAAAATTCACACATTGAAATGCTGACCCCCTATTGTTACACAAGTAGCAGGTGAAGTCTATGGGAGATAATTAGGTTTTGAGAGTGAAGCTATCATAAATGAGATTAATTCTCTTATAAAAGAATATCTAAGAATTCTCTTGTTCTCTTTCTGCTGTGTGGGAGCACAGGGAAAAATGGCTTCTGGAAATGAAAAAGAGATGCAATGGTTTGGGTTTGAAACATCAGTCAAAAGTTCTTGTGTTGACAGCTTGCTTCTCAGTGAAGCAGTACCCAGAGGCATGACTTTTAGGAAATGGCTAGGGCACAAGGACTCTGTTCTCATCAGTAGATTTATCCACTGATAGATTTGTAGCTCAGTACACTACTGGGAAGTGGTAGACACTTTAGAACCTGGCATCTAGTTGTGGGAGGTAGGTCACTGGAGATATGCCCTTCAAGAGTATATCTTGTTCCCAGCCCCTATGCTCATGTTCTTTCTCTGATTCCTGACTGATATACAGTTAGCAGTTCTGCTTCATGCTTCTCTACCTCACCACAGATCCAGAAACATTGGAGCCAAGTGTCTATGAACTGAAAGTTCTGAAACTGTGATCTAAATTATGTCTGTCCTCCATTGTTTTAGGTATTTGCCTGCTGTCTACTGGAACCAATTAATGATGAATGTGGAAGTATCGCTACATCTGTTGGTTGTGCACATTTTGTCATGATGTCAGTGAATTTGGAGTAGAGCTTCACTCATATCTGAATGCCTAATGTGTTCCACTCTTAAAAGTTCCAGTCTTACTTTCACCCCATACATTAAGCTGTCTCTAAACATCTTGCTGGAATTAGAAGTTCCTGAATTTTTGCCTTCCATTTTAGCAATTTCTGTAATTTAAGATTTAGCAAATTGAGGTTATTTCTGGGCTCTGTGGCTGCTTGTACCCTGGGGTCTGATAAAATCAAGACTTCTGTGTTCTTGGGAAGGTCCCTCCTTTTTTCTCTGTTGTTTTAAAAATTTCATGGACTTGAGCTAGAAGTGACTTCAATGTGTCCTGAGGGTAAGTTGAACACCAGAATGAAACGATGACTCTTTTATAAAGGCACAGAAGTTAAAATCAGTGATACATATACACCTGGCCCCCAACTGTCCTATGCTGAGGATGCTCTTCAAGTATGAGCTTCTTATCCTGTCCTTTTTTGTGAGATCTATGAATTGTATTCGAAACGTATGATGTTTTCATATTATGCGAGGTCAATTACGACCAATGTTGGATACTATCCATACATTTCGGCTTATCTGTTTTGTGAAAAGATTTAACATGTTCTGGTGTGAACGTCCAGTGCTACCTGCATGACTGTCCTATAAGGCTTGTACCCCTGGTGGTACACACAGATCTAAACACTTTTATAGGTATTTTTGCTATCAAGATTAATAAAAATACATAAAAGGACCAAATCTAGTTAGTTAATTGAATGTGAATAACAGCCCAAATACAAATATTAGAACTGTTCCTAACAAGTAAAAACTTTTGTACTAATCAACAGTCATTTACTTCATCCGATTAAAAGAAATTTATGTTTTCTAAATTTCTTTAAGACATTTTACACCTAAAGCATACTGATTTGTGCAAAGGGAAGAAAACGTCATAGCATGTGTTGCATGTTTTTCCTGTGGCCACAGCAGCACTCTTTTTTTTTCAGATAATTTTCAGTGACATTCTCTGTATAGCTTGTGTGCATTTATTTCTGATCTTAAACTTCCATAAAAATATATGTTTTTGTGAGTAATTTGGGCCCACGTCGTAGCTTCACAGGTTACTAGTTTATCATTAAGTCTTGAACTTTTAACATACAAATCTTAGAAGTACCCCACTGTCACTGTATATAATCTGCATTTACAACTGCTACACTGCAAATTAGCTATATTACAATTAGCTGTATTATAGTCATGATGTGCCAACGCTGGGTCAAGTCAGTGGGAGGATAAAATTCAAGTCAGATTCACCACTATAATGTCATCATGAGCATGTGAAATTCTCATCTGTGGTACCATTTGGAATGAGTGGGTATAATGCCAGGATCCTGAGTGATATGACTCAAAGGACAAAAGAAGGAGACCACATACTTGACAAAATAATAAATATGAGTCCAGTTTTACCAGTGACCACTTTTTTTTTTTTTTTTTTTTTTTGTATGGGGAATCAAACTCACAACCTTGTGCTTTCCAGAAAGGCTCTGTGCTGCTCAGCTATGTCCCCAGCCCCAGTTTTACCAGTTAGAACACGAACCAATTACCCATGATTCATTGGTCAGTAATGTCTGTACTATGATTTCCTCTCCTGGTCAAGATGTGGAACCGAGAAGTACATACTGCTCTACGGCCCATTTCAATAATTCTCTTCTGTCTGTTCCAAGATGTGCAGCAATCTTTCCCCTGTCTATATGCCTTCTGGGATTTCAGATAGTGTACATCTATAATGTGATATTTACAAACTTTAAATTAATTGTGAGTGAAATGGTCATTATAACTTTCCATACTAAATCAAGTTCATAATAAAGCTGATCTTGGATTAAAAGAAAAAAAATTAGTAAACTGTATGTGGATTTCAACTCCCATGGTTATCTTCTACAATCATCTGTGAATTCTTCAAGAAAACGACCCATGATTTATTCATTTTATTCAACATGATGTACATCATAGAGTAGGCATTAAACAAACCCTTTTACAGACAAAGAATGCATGTTTATGATTTTTTTTTGGTTTCTATTACATCAAATTTACATCATCTGGTCTGGTGCCTAAAATATAAATACTAAATGAATATTAGATCAATAGTGATATTTGAATGTTAACTGAAGTTGATTTCCCCTGTTTCACAAACTTTAATGCTCAACTGTTTTTCTCAGTTCCTCTGGACCAGTTCACAAAATTAGGCGTTTTGGAGCTTTTGTCTTTGACTTTTTCAAAGGCTCCTTTGTTTCCCAGAAAGACTTGTTATGGGGAGAAAACAATGGCCTGAGGTTTATGTATAATAAATGGAAAGACGCACCGCAGTCTCTCTCGCCCTCACTCTCCTGTCCAGTGTTTTCTCTTACAGTCCTCTGCGCTCAAAACACAAAATAATTGTAATAACTGAGGGGTTGGTTTTTTTTTTTTATTTAATGAAATGTTAATTTGCTATTAAATCTCTCCTTTAAAGACTCCAATAGCTTAATGAATGCATTAAACATGTGCGAATTAGTTTTTTTTTAAATTCATTGCTTAGTTTCAGATTGAAAGGGGGCAATACATCAGCGTCATCTCTGAGGGAATGAATGAGGCATTAGACCATCTCCTGTCATGGAGGCCAGACTTATGAATGATCCGCTGAATTGCACGTGCAAACCTTGTCCTGTTCTCTTGTTCTACCCATAGCATACATCTTTCCTCGGCCTCTTGCTTCTGCAGCCTACGCTTTGGTACTTGAAATACAAATGTCTGCTCACCATAGGTGGGGAAGAGAAAAGCAGTCTATTGCAAGTGACAAATGTTGTTTACCATTACTAGAAAAGAGGGTGGCACAATGAGTGCATATATTAACATCACAGGGGCTGGGGTTGGTAGTCATTCAATTGCCATCTTGCCCTGTAAAGACACATAACCTCACTCTGCTTCTCTCAATCACCCACTCACTCTTGGACATCTACATTAAAATAAAGAGCCCAAGGCAAGGCAAGCTATCCTAACTATAATAAGTGGCAAGGTGTTTCTCAACTCAACAGCTTTTGTCACCAGCTCTCAATCTCTATCACAAGCACAGCTTTCTCTGCCTGCATCTTTTGATGTATTTGCCTCCCTCTGCAGTTCCCAAATCAGCAGTTCCAAACCTCCTTGAACAAGCAACATTGAAAATCCATCCGCTTAACTCAATGACATAAACTCTCTCTTACCTGCATTTATTTTTATAATTAGCAGGCGCGACATTTAGTTCTGTTTCAAGAATCTTTGATAAATTCTCACTGCATCTTGAGATAACTGAGGATGTCACGGCCTATTCAAAAATCAGGATGGAAATCACTGGTACGGATATTAGATTCAGCATAGAAATAACATCTGTGCAGGACATGAAAACATTATAACAATGTTAACTGATATTTTTGTCACACCGCAAGTATAATTTCACCATGCATAGCTTCTTTAAGGAGAATTATTGCCTCTTACATATTTACTGCCACCCCCCAGAACATAATTTATCCTCCCTGCTTGGCTAGAATCAAAAGACTTCTAAGCCGCTAATCTGTGCATCTCTCTAGCCAGGAAATTTTCTTATGGTCTTGCCTGCCTATTCTCAACACATGATTCACACTTAGTACAGGTTGGATTTGCCTGACATAACCTCTACTCCAGCAATTCGTTAACAGGTAGTTTCAGTAATTCACCTTCAAATTCAGTATTATTCCACTGTTGGTGGCTTTACACCTTCGTAAATTTCTTAAGGGCAGATTTGGGAGTAAGAATGACCATGATCATGATCAGTAACATAGCTAACATGGAAGCTGGGTAATCGCGTAATCTTCATCCAACTGATAGCTCTTTTTTAAAAAGACATATGTTTTCTTAGTTCATATCTTTTTGTTGTGAGGAATAGGAGCTGTAGGGAAGTTATATTAAAGCAGGAATAATTTATCAAAACAAAAATGGGATGTATCATAAGGAGGAAAACAGGTAGAACAATTCTACACTTAGGAGTGGACAGCCAAGACAGATCATAGCACCTCAACAATGAAACCTTTACATTTTTTTTAGGGCACTGCCAATACAGTGACTAAATTTCTGAGATGTATAGAAACTGTGTGTTGATAATTTTGACTGCCAACTCCAGAGCATATATTTATATCAATGGAAGCAAAAATGATCAGGGCCTATCCACTCTAAATAAATGACCTCAAAAGAGGAAAAGGCAGTCCATGAATGAATTCTGAGAATACTTTCTTTCAGGAGCCATATAAGTTTCATGGTTTGCCAGACTCCTGTGTACTTCTTCATTACCATAGATCCATTTCCTTCATCACTGAATTTATAAGAATAAGAGTACCCAAAGAAAGAAACAGCTTTGCAAAATCAGGAAAAAACAAGACTTCATTGGACTTATAAGTTACAATTTTTACTACCCTGAGCACCACATTAATATCAAAATGGAAAAAATACTAATATGTGGTAGATAATTTTTAAAGTATACAGTAAGCTCCTTTGTCTAGGAGCTTTCAGAGATCAGCTTATCCTTTTAGAATCAACTACAGATAATAAGTAAAATGTATTTACCTGTATGATTAATAATGTTTACAAGATGAGGAAAATGTGGATACCTAAATATTGGTCCTTTATATTTCACTGATGTTTTCTGTTTGTTCTTCTAATAATGAAACTATCATATGCTCAGTGTAACACATGTAGAAAAGGCAATGAACATCCACATAAAATTTATCCATTTCTCTTTCTGTTAACATAAGGTCATTACTGTTTTGTTCTTTATCTTTTCTGTCCTGTCTTGTCAAATTTATTATTTACTTTTTTACTGCCACCTGTAAGTGAAAAATACTTCATAAAATCTTCACTGCTTTTATATTATACAATAATTATATCATCTATATTAATTATGTAGTAATTCAGATATATGCAGAAGTGAAGAGAAAAATCTCCAAAAATTCTGACCCTCACTGATAATAATGTGAGTTCTATTCTCTTAGATTTATTATACAATGACTTTCATATCTGTAGGCCATTCTGCTATAGGAATGTATATTAATGTACTTATTTCTCTGTAATTGAATATTTAACTTATTTTCCATTTTCTAATAAATGAGAATACTACATGTATCTATGCTACATATATTCTGTGTGTATTCATTTCCAAGAATCTTTTTCAGTGAAAGAAGTAAAACTGTTTGTTAAAGATACATGCATATATCAGCTGTCTGTTGGTGTATGTTTTATATTTGTTTTTACAATTTTTCCATATTTATATCACATGGGCTTCTTTAAATCATACCAGGAAACAAGCAAGAAAGTAGTCATTGTCCTCTTTCAGAAGTGGAGAAACAGACTCAGGAAATTCTGCCTGGGACATGCAACCTTGAAGTAGCAAAATCTGGTCTCCATTCCAAGTCCTTCCTCTCTGATTCATGTTTAAATACAAAAGTGCTGCTGACAGTAAATGTCTAGTTCTAATCCTAAAAGAAAAAGCACAATGTAATACTATAGTTATATTTATTGTCTACTTATTTTGTAGTAGGAACTCAGTTAGATATGTTAGATACACGATCCCATATAATCCTCAAGGCAAACTCCTGTCACTGGTTTCATTGTATCCTTTACAGATTATAGGATAGAGGATTAGCCAGGTTAAGTAACTCCTTCAAAGACACAGAGCTCAGTGATGGAGTGGGGATGTCAATTATAGTTCTGAACTTCTTGCTTTTTCCTTTTCTGTGGTGTTTAATTACAAGATTCCAACCAAAATTGATTTCCTTCAGTTAAAGTCTAAATCTGAATAAGCCCTGCTGTCACTGGAGAGGGGGGAGGAAATAGTACATATTAAAGTTCAGCCAGGTAGATTGTTTTAAACATGTTTTTAAAGATCAAACTTAGAATCAGCCAAGGTAAAAGTGGAAAGGTCCTCCCCTCCCAAGGTCCTCCAACTAGTCACACCAGAGGCCACGGGAAAGAGGAAGAGAGGGGAACAGAAAATGTAGAAAACACAGGCAGTGTTGTGGCAACAAATGTTTAACAACCAGTATGGCATGAGCAGTGATTAGTGGTGGTTACTAATCTCCTTGGTATAAATACTCCCAAATGGCAGATTTCAATCAACTGTCCAGCTTGTAACAATAAAACGGGTGGTTCCACGGAAACTTATGATTGGGTTTTCGTACATATAGTTCTCTTGGGTCTTTCAGGTACAATGCATAGAATATGGTCTTTTTTTCCCAGTGAAAAGTTAAAAAAATTCTTGAATCCTTATATTTTATATCAGGAGGTACAGTAAGTGCTAAGGAAAATAAGTTAAATCAGGTAGGAGTCAGGTGGAAGCTGCAGGAAAACAACTCATAGGCTAGTACTGAGACAGACATGTAAACAACTTAAGGTGATATATGAGTACACTGGAAGCAGAGCCTAGAAACAGTGATGATATATTAGCATATTAAAGTGATCAGCTCCACTCCAGAAGGCCATCTGACTCCTCTGCATTTTGTCTATAAATTTTGCCACATGTTGACACTGCATCATCTATAGCAATCAAGAAAAACACTGTAGATAATCTGCACTGACTGATCTTCACATAGGTGTCTTATACTTCAAGTCGTTGTACTTCCGTCTGTCTCTCCACTTCTACCAACAAACATGCGCCATAATGACACTCCCAAAGGTGCTTCTAACTGCATTAAGTTGGTAGAAGAATGCAGGAGCTATTTTTAGAAACTTAAAAAAATTATCAAGGGAAGCACTTTCATAATTTATTCATATGTAGGCTCTTTATTTTTTATTTATTAATGAAGTTTAGAAAATGGTTCTTGTAGAGCATAAATAACCTTGCTTATAAAAATAATATATGACTAATCCAGGCTGTATGGTTCTGTCCCAATATCTGAGAGTCACAAAATACAGTTACCATTTTGATGTTTCTAAATACTAAGGGTCAGCAAGGGGAACTGACATAAATTCAGAAGACTTCAAGATTTTGGCTGTCTTAAATATTTTCCTTATTAAAAATTAGATCTATTTTTCATTGAAGCAGTTAAAAAGGGGCACAATTCCATGCCAACGTTTTAGAGATTTTAAGTAGTGATATCTGAGTGGTTGGATTACACCAAATCAAATATTTTTCAAACTGTATTTTGCGAAGTAGGGCAAAATTAAGAATTGTGGTACCAAAAAAAAAAAAATAATGTTCAAATAACTTTAAGAAAATCTGTACTCTAAAGCTCCTCAGACATTCACAATATGCTTAAATGTAAGAAAGGGATGAAAGTTTTGTATTTAAGAAACTACTTTAAATTTGATTACCTTGGAATTATCCAATTATTTTCAGTAATATTTTTAAACCCCCAAACCCTCAGACCACCAGATTTTGGTAAGCATGAATTTGAATGCTGTTCACGCTTTCTTGTTTTCCTTAACAGTAGGTCTATGTCTTATTAAGCCTCACATCTTGATAAGAGAATGGCTCAACCAATCAAAAACACTTGTAGCCCAGGCCCATTTATTTCAGAGGCTGGCAAGCTTTCTGAAACTCTTTTTTCTAATTAATACAGCTCATCTTCACACCTTAGGACTTTCAGTATTTCTTCAGAGGATAATTTTTATTCTGCATAGGCCTTTTGGGCCTATCATTAACTAGTATTTTTATGTGATTAATATATTTTTCCAACTTTTGAATACAAATTCCATGAGAAAAATAGAGTCTTTTTTTGTTAAAAGTGCCCTTTACCCTGGCTCTCCAATAATATTGGATACATAGCAGTTGCTTCGTGAATATTTCCTCAGTACTTGAGAATCAGCTCCTAGAAGTTTAAAGATCCTTCCTCCATAAATGTCTAAGTTCTGTCCCATACAAAATATTTTCTTAATTACTTTGATGAAAATTAGAAGTGTTTATCATTTTTATAGATGGTCAAAATTTACAAACTGGGTAGGGAATGATCAATGAGGGGGCGCAACAAATCTCATTGAGATGAGTAAATGAACTGAATCTCTAAATCTGACTTTTAATAGGGATAAATGTTTGGCCTGCCAACAATTTCAGTGAACATTTATTAAATGGGGAACATGGAGCTTAACACCATTGGACATTTTCTTATAAAATAAAAACCACACACAATACACACAAATACACACACAATACACAAAAATGCACACATATGTGCATTCAAGCATACAAATTCTCATTCCTATTTCAATAAGCATCAAAAGTGAGATGATGCTGAAAAAGCTGTGTTAAACGAGGTTCATTAAAAGATACAACATGAAAATTTGGAACTATGGAGTTATAGCATCAGAGTTTAGAGTGAAGGCTGTTGAGATAGAATTTCAGGTTTTGAATTATATACCTGCTATTCACTGCTTTGGATAGCTAATCTCTCTGTCTCATGTCATCTGAACCACAAGAATTCACCACAGACTTGCCATTGTAGTCAAGAAGTTAGTTGAATTAGTCGGAGCAAATCCTATCTACTCTTATTGGTTATAACATTAGGGTTAGTATCATTCATGCCAGGGAAATTCTGTTTTGAATTTGCACAAGAAGATTTAACGAAGCAGACCATGTCAGCTATGGCCAAGCAGACTATGGCCCACTCCATAGTTCCAAATTTTCATGTTGTATCTTTCAATGCACCTAATTTGACACAGTTCTTTCAGCAGCATCTCACTTTTGGTGCTTATTGAAATAGCAATAGAATGTGTCTGAATATGCGTATGTGTGCAAGGCAGTGTAGCAAAATTACCATCAGATATACTCTGCTGGCAGATGTGGGTTAGAATATCCTGCTTATTACTAGCTTAGACAGCTTAGTGTAAGCTTAGACTAGCTGCCTAACCTTTTTGTATTTTGTTATCTACTCAGGGTAAATGAAAGCAGTGCAAAGGTACAATTAGAGAATCCTTTCGTTCTATGCCATAATGAGTGCAAATCACAATAGCAATTGTGAATTTCAGAGAAGAATAACAGGATTTTGGAGTAAGAGAAGACAAGAAAGAAATCTCAGGCATGACCAATTCAGGACAACATTCTGAAGATTCTAAAATATTTAAGCAGCTAAAATGAAAGGGCATTAGAAATGTAGGTCTCACCAAATAGATGCAGCCTACAGAGAGACATATTTTGTGTTCCATAGATCAAAATAAAGAAACAAATTACAATTTTGAGTAGTCAGAGCCAGTCCAAAATGGAAGTCTTCATAAGACAATAAATATTTTACTTCAGGGGTTAAGATTACAATGTATGGTTTAACTAAATATTTTAAGCTCCCCAACCCCCAGTATCCCTATATTTAGTTTTTTGCATACCAATTTAAGGTATGCATTTGTATTACCTAATGTTTACATTCTTCATATGGAGTTGGTACATGTGCATAATATATCCAGGGCTTGGAAAATCTCTTTAAAAGGTCACAGGTTATTTTTCCTTTCCTCCTAAGTGCTCTAACTACTTGGTCTGTATGTGAGAAAGAAGAGAGGATAAAGAAAAAGGGAACAAATTTGTGATCCTTAAAGCAAGTCTCTGCCTCACTATTTGCTGCTCATACATACCTGAACATTAAAACTAACGTTGACGCTCACTCATGGCCACACATTCGTCTGTATATTGTGAAAACTGTAGAGCATCTTCCACTTTGGACGTGTGTACAAATCATATTGAAATGTCATGTGTAAGGCAAGAGGGGGCAGCTATGCTTCAGAACATCACACCTCTCTTTAACTGGAAAAGAACATTTCCTTGATATTGAGGCAAAAGCAGGGGACACAGAGGAAATAAAATGCAAATGTGAGGGGAAAAGACAGCATTTAAAAGAGGACAGAAATCAGTGAGTGGAAACTGGTTACTCCACCTGAGTTAGGTAAATACACAAGGAGCAAAATATAATGGAAATGTGGGATATTCTGTTTCATCTGCAGTATCTTAACTTTCTATCATGGAAGTGTCATGAAGTAACTAAGGTTTTCAATACTGTTTCTAGGAGAGAAAAAATTGAGGTTCAGCAGGGAAGGATGCCAAAAACCATGATGCTTAGATATAGCACAGCCAGGATTCAATATGTTAGATTTCAAATTGCATGTTTTCAATTTAATGTCATACCCCCTCTCAAGGTTTCATTATTCTCCTGCTGTATCATTTATGCATTCTGCAAAATAAACCATTCTGCAGTGTCATAATTTAACTCTCTCTCTCTCTCTCTCTCTCTCTCTCTCCTTCTCCATATTATCCCCCTGCAAAGTACCATCCATGCACATAATATCTATCACTATCATAGCTTGAATATCGGCTGTGAGTTCCAGAAGGATGTTACCTTTTTCAATAATCTCTTTCCCAACCAGATGATGGACATTTACAAATGCTTCTGTTTACTTCCTGCAAATCTAATTCATAGAAATAATCCAAAACATAGCATAAGAAAGAGTAATGTATGTTAAGTACTTGTAATTTGTAAATAATAACAAATATCTCTTAAGGGATTATCATGTGTGTGACCCTATTGTAAGTACTCTTCTGAGATAATTCACTTAACATTCCAAGAAAGCAGTGCAGTAGGTGTAAGTATCATATTCATTATGCAGAACTTTAAGGACCTTACAGACTTAATTATATGAACACATCTTTCCTTATCCTTGAGAATTGCTATGATTCCAACCTAAGTTACATTGACCTGTAATGTTCAGTGGTTTTCCCAACCATGACTTACAGAGCTCCCAAAAATACGAAAGCCAAGACTGTATCAGTTTGTTCACAGTATAGTCCCATATTTTGTAGGACATGAGTTCAAACCCCTAAATCTGTGAATTGTGGCCTTCCTGATCTGGCCCATGTATTATTTTTCATATTGCCTTTCCTTTCTTGTTTTTCTGGTTCTTTAAATTACCTATAACTCTGAATGCTATTCCTTTTTTGTTGTTGTTGTTATGTCTGTTCTTGACCTTGTCCTCTGGGAAAAAATTCAGCATTTCATTGAAGCTCTGATCACACCCAGCCTGTGCCACTAGTACTCTGTCTGGATGACTGAGTCATCTGCTTGAGTTTTCTATTTCTACTCTTTTGCTGCCCCCCCCAAAAGGTCTCCAACTCAACTCTAAAATAATATTTCTAAAAGGTCAAATCATGTCACTGCCTAATCCGAGTTTGTGCCTCACTTCTCACTGTATTCATGCTAGTGTCCAAACCCAATAATTTGCCCTCCAAGATCTCATGGTCTGGCTCATGCCTTTCATTTGACCTCCTCTTCCGTGGTGTTTTCTTTTTCCCTCTCACTCAAGCAAGCTGCACTTCTTTCTTCTTCTTCAAGGCCGTGAGCTCATTCGCTGCTCACACTTTGCTGTCTACACGTAGTATTTCCCATATGTCTGTCACGGCATTTATTGTTATCTCTGTTCAAATTTCACTTTTGGAGACAGGGCTATGTGGGCTCATTATTGTGAGTGTCCCCTGTTCTTCCATGCACTCACCCATCTCTTACTGTTTTATCTTTATTCATGACATTTCTGCCGCATGACATTGTGGTGTAGATTAATTTATATATTTCTTTATAGATTGCTCTTTTAGTAATAAAATCCAAGCTCCACTGGGTTCAGAGACTTGGACAATTTTGTTTGTTTTTCCTTAGCAAATAGTTCTGAGCACATTGTAAGCATAAAACAAATGTTTATTCATTGAATGAATGTTGTCTGATGGTATTTCCCTTTTACCTTAGGAAAGATTGTTTTTTTAGATCACTTTTTTTCCACATCAGTGAATGGGGTTGGCTAGCTCATATCTTTCAGTCCGTGACAAATTTCATGATCCATTCTTATGGAAATTTGTTCATGTTCTATATAATTTATTCCTGTGTATCACTATTTCCCTCCCCACTTCATAGGCAATAATTCTATTTAGTGAGTAACCTTTGCTTATAAGTTATTATTTGTGTGTGGTTATTTTGCAGTTGTTATACTTTTAATTTATCTGATGAATATGTGCTGTTTTTCATTCTATTTCTCCTGCTTTTTAGACCTCCCGATGATGCTCTGCAAATACCTTGCATGTAATTTTTTGGTACCATGATGAACAGCTGACACATTTTACCTCTGAGTACTCTACAGAGGATTCCTATGCTTATTCCACTGACCATGCTATGAACAATTTCCGGATCTTTTATTTATGTTCAAATTTAAAAATTATTTTTGTGTCCATGCTTAGGAAACCTCATGGAACAATACTACCCTTATACTTGATTTGATCATATATAATTGAACTCTCCTTCAGAATGCATCTAACCATCTCTCCTACAACTAGCAGTACATGGTACATCCATATCCCCATTTCCATGTCAATGTTTGCTGTTACTGAGGTTTCCATTTTTTTCCAGAGCATTTTCCACACACTGTATTATTACATAACTCTTCATGTTATCAGGTCACATTTTTTTGCCATTTCTCTTAGCCTTTAGTCTGTGCTCCATGAGCATGGAATCACAGTTATTTTTGTGCTGAAGTCTAGTCAAGTGCCTATTACAAAACATGAACTTGATAAAAATGTGTTGAAGAAGAGAGTAAGCTGTTTTAGTAACTCATCACAGTCCTACTTGAAACACATATTTACTTTAAAAAGTCTCCATGAGAAGTGCAATTTTATTTCATAAGAGGCGTTTTCTCTAATTATTTTTCATCCTGTTTACATATAGGGAAGCTGAGGCTGAGCAAGTTTAAAAATAGCTGAAGTTTTTCAGAGACTACGTATAGATGATAGGATTTTATCCAGAGCTTGAGTGATTCTAAAGTCACTCCCTAAACATTTATATTTCTTTTCTTTCACTCTTATGATAATGAGATAAATGAATCAACTGATACTTGTTTCTACATTTTTATGTTAGTGTTTCATCCTTCCTCACAAATAACATTATATTTTAACAGTGCTATAAAACACGACTCATTAAATCTATGTGATAATAATATCCTACAATCATGACATGTATGAAGGCACCACAGCTTGCAAGGGCTTTTACTATTTAGGGATACATGTTTTTTTTTTTTTTTTTTTTTTCTTGGAGAGTTCTTACCTTATGGGATATCAGTTAAACTAACTGCTCATCTGGGCACAAAATTCTTGTATATCTATAGAACATAATGTTGGAGGAATTCATTTTTACATAGCTGGTTGAAATGTGTAAAATGTATTCAAAGTGTTATATTGTGCTGGACACTACGCTAAATTCTGACAAATGATGATGAATAAGGCAAACATAGTCTGCTAGAGTTGAAGCTGGTGAAGTATATAAGAGTTGTATAGTTGGGGGAAAGTAGGTTGAACAGGGTTTAAGTACTGATTATAAAGGGGAAGTTAGACTAGCACATGTAAGGCAGAACTGACCGGGGCTAACTTATGGAGACACCATTATAAAATACCAGAAGTTTAGAGTTGAGCGCAATGGAGAAAATCGGATATCTTAGCAGAGGAAGAAAGGACAAGATGATTTTTGTATTCTGTAAGGAATCAGAGATTAGAAGTAAGTTTTTTGGTGGGATTTAATATTACAAATAAAGAGACCAAACAGGCGGCTGTTGTGGTGATGTAGGTGAATGATCATGGTGGTGTGGACAAGAAAAGGGATTGTAGCCATTGAGGTGGAACCAATTCAGTTTGAAAACAGCATATCGATGGAGACTGACTAGCTCAGTGAGGGGGGAGCAAAAGACCACACAAAGCTCTCAGTACCGATCTCCTCCCGCACTGGACGTTCATGTGCCTTGCCTCTGATGAGCACTCTTCAGCAGTCTGTTTGGGTAACCTTATGCACCTTCATCTTACCTTCTTATTTAGTTTAATTTTATGATGGCTGCACTTGAGAATTTGGTTCTTGTTCTTATTCCCTTCCAACTCTAGTCCATAGGGCAAATGGTGAATGAAGGGAAAAAAGGTTAAGTCAGTTTGGTAGCTTAACCAGACATTTGTTCCAGAGAACCTCTCTTTGTCTTGGGCCTTTCTGTTGAGGGGATACTTCTAATGCCACTGCATTGTCACGTCCTCTGAATCATTCTCCTGACCAAAGGAAAAGTGGATCATTTGAATGGAAAGCTTCATAGAGATAGGACATGTGCGTGTCGGAGCCATTCCTCTCATTTTTAAAGCTTCTATGTTACTTTCCAATGTATCCAAAATACTTGCCACATAGAAATTTTCTAGGGGATAGAGCTAGGATAACCTCCCAATTTCTTGTAATGAGAGACTTTTTCAAGATTTATTTTTCTATGTGACCCTACCTCTGTCCCCACTTTATTGTCCCTTACCTTTTCAATTTTGTCTTCTATTTATTTCTTCTTTTAAATTTCTTTCTTTCACTCGGTTGTTTCATTCATTTCTCCTTTTTTTTTTTACGAGGTATTCCTTCCTGAATTTCAACATAAACATTTTGGTTATTATTTTAGAAGTGACTTTGTTCTTTAACACTGTTTTTCCTCTCCCTATCCCTTCTCTCAATATAGATCAGAATAATGTCATATTTATTAAGCAAATTTCACTTTGTTGTTCTAAATCACTTTGGGATCAGTGTCAATTTCTGAATAACAATTGAGATTTATAAATCTGATTGACTGGGAAATAACCAAACATTGAACATTTTCCTTTATCTGCTAATAATACAACTTTCAGATGCAGATTTTAGTGCCCATAGTTTTGAATTGGCTAACACTTCTGTGAAGCCAAATCAGTCTGTAGGTAATCCAACTTTTCCTGAAATGTTTCCTGGAATATCCTCTCACCTTTGGGTAATTATATATCATTTACTATTTACAAGAAGAAGCTCCAGATATACTTTTTCCAAGAAACTTCCACTGATATGCTTACATATGTATGCATTACACTTCTCCACATATATTCATTCTATACAAACAACTCACAAACTATTTTCTACTCCTAATGGCCTCTATAATTTTCACATGTAAAACTATGTTTTTCTCCTCAGCGATTTTTATTCAAAGGCATTAAGTCTGCAGTGTGCAGCATGGGTGAAAAGAGCAGATTACCTTTGTGCATAGTTCAGGAAAGTATTTCACGTTCTTGCTCTCATTAAGCCTGTATTGGTTTTACTCCAGGACATATTTTATTCTTGGCTCTGGTTGCTCTCTGTTGGATGTTTACTGTACTAAAGCAGATTTCAGGAACCATTTGTTGTCACAATTCCCTGTGGGTCTATCATTAAAAATGATGCAGAATTATAATAAAATATGATAAATCATCCTGCATTTTCTCCCTTTTGAATTATAACTCCCCTCAATTTGTTCAGTGAGTTATTTTCATCTTATTATTGTCTTATCTACAGATACCATATTTTTAAAAGTTTCCCTTTTTTGTCTTCTCATACTATTCATCTGGAAATCTATATTTACTGAGTGATTGATAAGTGATTGTTAACTGAGTTGGCAGGAAGTTGAGTCCTTGGCTTCCGCCCCTGCAAAGGAGAGACATTTTCTACTGCAAAAGTATAAGAACCAGAAATCCACAGAGAGAGGCCACTTGGAAACTTGGTGACTCACATGTTGTCATACTGAATCAGGGTCCTGAGTCCTGTGCTTAGGAAATAAGGCAGAGTAAAGATACAACCTCCAACCAAGGACAGATGATTGCAGGAAATTCTGCAAACACCAACAGAAGAAAGGTCACATTAGATAGGACTTCAGTCTCTAAGGGAATACTAGACATTTGGAAGTACCTTCACTGTCTGAGTACTGCAGATCTACTGCTGCGGGGAATTCAAATGTGAGAAGTTATAATTTCATAGACTATTTCTGCTGCAAGTTGCCAAGACTTCCGAATTCATTATTTGTAATTAAAGCAGGAACTGATAAAAATTTCAATCAATGAAATTTCTACTACTTTACAAACAAATAACATTGCAGCCCCGGAGACCTGGATACAAGTCCTTTTGAAGGGGAAAAAACAATCCTGTATAAACAATCATTTCTCATTCCCTTCCTCCATTCTATTATCAGTATGTGTATGCTCATAACATTTTCAGTCCTCAATGAAGGTCTTGGCATTTCATTTCTCTTTTTTAAAGGCCCGTTTAATAAAAAATCCCTTCTTTCCGTGTGGGAGAATATAATCGTTGTTTACATGAACCTAAGAGACAGTCATCTGAAGTCCAAAGGCCAGCTCCTCTCTTCCCTGCCTATGACTTATGCAAAAGTTGCTTGACCTCTCTTTGCCTCAGATTGATGGAGGCAGAAACATCATGTGGATACTAGTTTAACTGTTTCAGAGACAGCTTGAGAAATAAGCAATTATGTATGCATGTTACATGTGCATTTAAGGATGTGTGTGTGTGTGTGTGTGTGTGTGTGTGTGTGTGTGCTTGTATCCATACACAAACTTGGAGCAGTACCTGTCACTCACTGCATTATTACAGCTGTTATCTCCAATTTAATTCTTACTCCTTTCAACATCCATGGTTTGCTCATGATATTCTTCCTTCTCCTCTCCATCCCCAAATACCCTTATATTTCTCTCTGCTCTGCAGCATCACTCACTTCCGTTGTATTTTATTTTAGCCTTGAAGTCTGTTGAACTGATAAATGTCACCATAGTAATATTACTACTTTATTTTGTTTCTTTATTTTTGAAGTGCTAAGGATTGAACCTAGGGCCTCTTTTGCTGATCTATGCCCCCAACCCACACTATTAGTATTAAGAGCACATTCTCTAACGAGTCCTTAAAGAAATGACACACACGTGTACAGAGAGTCACTCAGTTATCATTTTCCATGGTCTTTTTTTCTTACTTGGGCTCAGTTTTTGTCCCCACCTCTATCTACATGAGGAGATCCTTGTTTTCTGATGTCATTTTCCAACACATGGTGCAAATGTCCTTCTTAAAATGGGAACTGGATGTGTTCCCAAGTATATGGATTCTTGGGACACTGACAAAAGTTCTATATAATGATGAATGGAGAACAAAACGCGGGCTGGAGGTACAGCTCAGTGGGCTAAGTGCTTGCCGCTAAGCACTAAGGCCCTGAGTTCGATCCCCGGTCCCGAGAAAAAAAAAAAAAAAAAAAAGAGAACAAAACTTGAATGACAGTGGTGGTCATTGTCATTTAAGAGGGCTAGATTCTTTCTTCTCAACTTCCTCATCAACATTTAGCTTCTGCTACTCAGAGAATTAGCACTTGTGCTTGGGTAGCTCTTCTAGTAACCTCTAAGTGAAAGACTTCAGAGACGCAGATGGCGGGGTGCAGATAAGTGTGTGTGTAAACTCTGGTCACTTGTGCCAATCCTACATGATGCTTTGAGTATATATCAAAGACAAAGGTGGTAGAAAATGAAAGTGTACATACACACATTTACCCTATAAGGAATTCTCCAGTGTAAGGATATGCCAAAAATTGTATTTATGTGTCTGTATGAATAGATCACATCCAAGTAACTTGCATATCAAATATCATCCGATGCTCATAACACACTTGATAAGCAGTCAACTTACAGACCATTTTCTCTTTCATGAAAATGTAAGTGATTGAGTGATAGCCTTAATGCCCAAAAACTGGTTATTGGTGGAACTAGGATTTAAACTTGTTATCTCAAAAATCAAAATTTAGTGTCAAATGTACTAACTCCCCGATATAGCAATGGCTATTATTCTTAAAATATTAAATAATTCCTCATGTATTCTGTACTTTTATGTATATCCCATAAAACATGAATGGACATGACACAGTTGTAACATAGCATTCCATTCAAAGAAATGCAGGACAATAATAACAGATAAGTATGCAATTTAAAATGTTTCTTGGTGGGCCATGAGGGTCAAAGTCAGTATCTTTTCTTCTGGTCTCCATAGATATGTCTTCTCATCACAGTCCTTCCATTACCTGTTCTGGATAAATTTTAAACTATTGAAATCCAAATGTACTATGATACTACAAATTAAATGAATTCAAATTCACAATCATACTTGAATTAATACCATAAAAAAGAATACAAATACAAAACTTCAACTATAGATGGGGATAGGTATATGACAGTGAGTTGAGAAAGGATTGATCTGTCTTCTGGCCTTAGGCCAAGGAAGATAGTGAGCATTTGAAATTTAATTTCTTATTTAAACTCCATTAACTATCCCCAAAACTCTGTCATGAGACAACTGTGTCTGGCATGACTGCCTCATTTCACAGAAGTAGTAACCGAGTCTTGAATATAAAACATGGAAGATGTTCCCCTACTGCAAAATTATAAAGAGTTTTGAGAATATGCAAATATAGATTTGCAGACACAGATTCCATTACACTTCATTTCCCTGACTGATCCTCCAGCATACACATCTGATGCTCATTCAAGACCCAAAATATGTAGAAGAGGAAACAGATTTCCTGCTTATTTATCTACATTGTGATGTACATACAGTCTTTGAAATTATACCTTCTTCTTATGATTGTGCCAGCCTCTGATTCCTGGTATTAATCAAAGGCTAAATAAATGACAGACTGCCAAGGCTGAAGTGGGACAGATCCATTCAGGTCCTGGCTGGGGAATTACAACCCCAGAGGTGAAACTCTGCTTTGCAATTAGCGGAGAGAGGGAAGCAGTTAGTCAGAAAGGAGATGGTGAGTGCAAAATGCCCTGGGACTCCCTCCAGCTGACTTCAAGAGCTCCCACCTCAAACTGGACCACAGCCTCTTCACTGTGAGTGTTCTTATCATTTCTCAGTCACTTCTCATTCATTTGATTCAGATTTATGGTTCCTAAAAATCTAGAATTCTATAGCTTAAAATAAATAAGAGCAAGCACCTGACTCCAAGGCACGGAATTTGCCTTCAGACAGATTTTCCATGCTCTCTCACCAGGAAGAGAGTACAGGAGTACAGCCTGCTGTCCGCAGACACCTGCAACAATTACTTTCATCAGATATCATTCTCCCCTCTCGCTCTGTGCTCCAGACACCCAGTTTCCTCCCAATCACTTGAGCCTGTTTGCTCAGGGCCTTCTTACTAACTCTGCTCTTCTGCTTGAAATCATTTTGTGTGAACCTTCATTATCACTGAGGGTTTTGTGTGTCTGTTTAAGGAATCTTGTGCCCATCTTAGCTAATAGATCCTGTATTTGTCTGGGCCTTTAAGAAGAATATGCCAAAGCATAAATATGGAAGAAAGTTATGTAAGTGTGACTGTGAGGTTTTATTCAGTTGGCTTTCCTGGATTTGGAGGCACTCAGGGGTTTGATGGGATATATTTCTGATATGTCTGGGTATGGTACAGAGCTGTGACCTTGGGAACTGTACTTGGTCCTTCTGCCTCCTTCTCCAGTGATATCTCCCTGCTCTGCTTCATGGATGTATGGACTAAGCATCTGTGTTCTTGTAATTCCCTTCTGCCATTATATTTCTGCTTTAGAGACCAGCAAACCATGGACTGACTCCTCTGAAACTGTGAGCAAAATTAATCCTTTCTTCCTTTGACTTGTGAGTGTCACCTATTGTGTCTCTGCAATGGGAAAGGGATTGATACACTGGGAAAAGGCACGTAAGAGGAACTGCAGAGGACACAGGAGTGCATTCAGATAAGAGCAGTGTAGCTCTGATCCTGACTGGAGAAAAAGAAGGGAAACATAGGTAAATGCATCTTTAAGATGGATTGCAAAGTTCCTCAGCCCGAAGTCATTTTTCAGGAGATTCAAACCTCTCCCAAGAGTGGGAGTGCCTTGCAATACCAATCAAGCTCAGTTACTGAATACCAACAGCTCTTGGGAAGTAGGACTCAGCATAAATGGAGTGAAATCCTCAGAACATAGCAACATTACCCATTGAGACATAGGAAACATTTGTTTTTATTTCTGTAACACATCCACTTGCTGCTTTTCATTTATCCTAGTGCTTTCTTTCTTTCCTCCCTGGCACTGTCTGTAATGATATTATTTATTATGTACTTATGTCATTTGTCCACTTCATTAGGTTGAAAAATGCCAGACACTGAGCATATTAGTTATCTTCAGACCTCAGTTTATTTATCAATCACATAGTAGGTGGTTAGTAAACACATTTAACTTAAGAAATGAGGCTGAGTCAATAATTGATGAACATGTCAGCGGGAAACTCACTTATATTTGATAAGTAATCATAAGATACACGTTTAAGTTTGAATTATTTTTAGAAATTTTCTTTTTCCCATAATGACACTGTAGCCACATCTCTGAATTCAGTGGTTTCTTCTTTTTTATGCATTTCCAACCCAACCCCGACCCTACAACTCTTTAACTTATTCTGTTCACGTTGAAGCTAAACTCAAAACCTTCACTAATACCAGCCAATGAGGCTAGCCTAATGACAAACTTTTGAAGAATTGTAACATTTATAAAATGCCCATTTCTAAATGAATACCATTATATATCACTCATTGTTAGTACTTCAGTGGATAGTATTTTTCCAGTCCAGTTAATGATCCAGTTCTTTCATTTTGTCCTGAGATTTCAATCCATCCGAACATTTCTAGATATTTTAAAGATTTACATTACTCAAAATTTAGATACTAACAAGGCATTCTTTGCCTCTGTAGAATTCTGAGTCATTTTGACTATGCTGAAAATGTGCATCATTTACACTGCTTTCTCTGGACTTCATATTAATTATTTCTTTCCTGAAAGATAAAAACTTTATGAAGTAAGAGATTAGAGATAGCATGAAGTTCTGCGTTTAGTGTTTAATTGGTGTAAAGTGAATGTCAGTAATCCTGGATATACATTATTTAACTACTGTGTGAAAAACTGGATTCTCCTTAAAATTGCCCTTCTTCTGTTTCACTGTGTGCAAAACACTCTCCCTATCCTGCCACTGAGAAGATTCACATGGGATTTTGAGGCTTACTGTCATCCACCACAGCAATTTGAAGAAGCTGTTTTATTTTGCATACTTTTAATTTGTCTATGTATTTATTTATTTTCAAATACAATGTCATAAATTAAATATCATGCTTTTCGGTGTTCATTATTTGTTGTGAGATTATTTTTTTCACCAGAAGGCAAAGTCTGCCATGCTACTTCCTTCAGGGATCCTCAGTTGCCTTTGCTCACCATCCTTTACAGGAATTGACCTTATACCTGTCCCCTTCCCTTCTAACTCTCTGGTCTATCTTATAGGCATTTCTTTATTTCAAATCCACCATTGATGTTCACTGTGTTCCATTTCTTTTTCAACTCTGCTCATTTCTTCTTAGAGTTCCTTGTCCTACCCCTACTCTGACCCTCAATGTAGTTTGTTCCTGCCTGTTCTTCATATTCATTTTAGAATTCATTTGCTCTGAGAAGCTTACTCTGGTCTCTCTTCCTCTTAGGCTATACTAAATAGCCTCTCCAGGGATCTCATAGTGACCTTGACTTTCCCATCATTGGACATTTCACTCTGTTACAACTAATTAACTTTTCCAAACCAAAGTTTAAGAATCACATCATTTGTTTTGTATATTCACAGGGCTTGCAGAATGCCTACTTGTAAGAAGGTATTTGTTGGAAAGAATGAAATAAAATGAAGGACAGAAGGAAGGAAAAAGGATGAAAGAAAGGAAGGACTGAGGAAAGGAAGAAGGAAAGACAGAATAGGGGAAAGCAGGAAGGAGGAAGTGAAAGAAGTCCTAATACATACCCAACTTAGAATTTAATTGAATGCATTAAATTTCAATCATGTATAGTCTTGCTGGTCATAGTTATTCTGTAAAACAAAGTATCTACACATTTTATATTGACAGTGGGTCATTAGCAGTCTTATGATTTTCAGGAATTTACATTTGTCCTTTTGGTTTGCAGCAAATAAGATGCACTACTCACTCACATAATTTATCCTGTAAATTTATCCTTAGTGCACCCAATAGAAAAACCAACTACTAGAGCCTCAGTAAAACCTCAGCTTTGCATTGTGATGGCTGCAGCCCAGAGATGCACTGTGCCACTGACGGCTGCAAGGATACACACCTGACTTGAAGATTCCTTCTTCAAGAAAGATTCCTTTCATTCTTTCAGCCCAACTGCTTTTTGAAGACAGTTTTAAGTACAAATCAAATACACCAACAAGAAGGTCTCTGGATTGTGACTCAGGAATCACGTACTTGCCATTCAGCACTTGGTATCTCACACCTTCTCTAAACCCTGATTGTAATATTAATAAGGTTAACAAATTGACATCTATCCTCTCTTGCTCCAGAGTTTGGTAGTCCCAGGTTTCCAACATCATGTGTGCCCTCATCTCTATACTTCCCCTTCCTGCAGTGCCAGAATCCCCCCAAAGCAGTGTGGTATTCTGGGCCCCCAAAGTGGTGTCAGACAGCCAAACAATCTAATTTATCCACAACTATTTCCATCATCAGGACCCAGCATATCCAGTGGCGATTTACCACATGTCGCTAATATGTTTGTTATACTTTGCTGGCAGAATATGAAAGTTCATCAGCAAGCCCGCACACAGGGAGAGCATATTGAAATGAGCATTATGGATGTGTCAGGCTGGAGTTTATAGCCTTTCTCAGTACCACACTGTAAGTAAAACAAGCCCTGACTGAGTCAGCAGCCTCCTGGGTTCTCATTTGCCAAAGTGTAGGGAATTTTAATGCTAAGTTTATCTGCTTGCATTGTGCAGACAGGGCTGGGGGAGGTGGGCAGATTGCTTTGGCTTGGGGGTGTTATAGGCTAGCCTGTGAGTTTCCCAGACACCCAGAGAGAAGCTTTCAGAGGGGTTGGCCTCTTCTTATTGTCTTATATATTTTGGAGATGTAGTGAGCTGGAGTTTTAATACTCAGATTGCAAATCTCCTTTTAAAACCAATGCATTGAATTGCAATGGAAAAAGAGAGGGGAGAAGAGAAATAGTAACAGAGGAACAATGCTGCAGAAAAAAAGAAGAAATAAAAGGAGATAAGATTTATTAAAACCCTAGTTACTGGGTATGGTTGATGCAAACATCCCTATACCTTTTCTTTTTTCCTTTATAGGCAAATTCCACTGTGGATTCAGGCTTCCTCATAGGGAGCTGCACTCTGCACAGCACTTTGTAGCTCGCTATACCATCCAAAGAGATTATAAAGCTGTGTAAGTCCAAAAGAAGTCCAAATAAATGCGCTAGGAAAATGAATTTGGAAACAAGGATTCTGTTTCTTTTCATCAGAGCACAGGCAACCGAAGCTAAAGGGAGAACATATGTAAGCATGGGGATTGATCTGTTTATGAGGAGAGTGGGATATTTTTCAGTGGGCAGTTCAGAGATTGGCCCACTCAGATACAGGGGTTCTCAGCATCAACAGTTAGCTCACTGTGGCAAAGTCAGTCACCACCTGTTCTTCTCCCCCAGTAGGAAGGCTTATACACTGCCTTTCTCCCTGTCTGGTTTTTCTTTCTTTCTTTTTTTTTTTTTTTGAGAAGACACTTGGTATTCTAGGAGCCAGAATCTATTTCTCATTCCAGTGGCATGAGGCTGTGGGTCACCTGGTTGATGCTGGGGCCATTGTATATTCCAGAGGCACAGAGCTGTGGTCATTTGGCATTCCAGAGGCATTCAGAAGCTGTGGGTCATTCTTTATGCCAAGGTTAGCTTGTCGACCTGCAGAGATGAGAACCTTATTCAGTGCTACTTGAGACTGGAAACTGTAAGAAAGATGTAACTGCTGGTGTCAGAAGGATGGAGATGGACAGAAAGAGAGAGGAAGATAAAAATTAACTGCAGAGAATCCTTAACTAGCTTTCAGCAAGTGTTATGGGGACAATATCTGGTGCATACAAAGTCAGATAATTTTAAGAAGACAAAGAGAAAACAAAATCACATCATAATCAAAGTGCTCTGAGTTTTTGATTGGATAAAAAGCAAGTTGTGACATAGTCAAAAGGTATACTGGCTTTAAATCAGTTGAAATAGGGTTCAAATTTAGGCTTTGCTCCTTATTAATTGGACGGTGTTGTCATGTTTTTCCTCCTTAAATGCTGATTTCACCTATAAAATAGAGGCAAGAAATTTTTCCATCTTAAGATAATATTCTTAAAAGAGTTTAGCACAATGCCTGTCTCAAAAAGTACTAGGTAGGTTTATTATTACTTCAGCTTTATTATTATTATTATGTGTATTGTGAGATGCTTAAACTGAAGAGATGAAAATAGCAATAGCTTTGTTTTTTGTTTATGTGATGTAGGGGATTGAACTCAGGCCTTTGTGCCTGCTAGGAAGTACTCTGCTCCTAAATTTACATCCCAAGTCATCTTTAAAACTTGTATTTGTGACAAGATTTTGCTAAATTCTCCAGGCCAGACATGATCTTGTGATCTGATCCTTGTGCCTCAGCCTCCCAAATTGCTGTAACTATAGATATGTGCCACTGAACCTGGCTGACAATTTATCTAATATATGATTTCTTTTGGGGGCAGCGTCTCACTAGGTAGCCCAGGCTGACCTTGAACTCATGGCAGTCTTCATGCCTCAGCCTCCCAAGCACTGGGATTACTGGTGCATGCCACTATGCCTGGCCCTCCACATTATATGATTAATAACACCATATTCATTCATTGCCCTTCACTTCTAAGGCAGGCATTGTATTAGGCATAAACAGTATTGTGTTCTAACTTTCGATAGATATGCTCTGAGCTGTGCCTGAATAACCACATACTTGATTCAATGAAGACTCAATAAAGAGATCTTGTATGCAGTATACTACCTTTTTCTACTTGCTATGGTGAGAACAGAAATCAAGGGAATTAGCTGGTATCCTAAAGGATTATGATACATATTTAGGTTATCAAATATGCTAGGGAGGAAGAAAATATATATATACTCTGCATTCCATGGCATTTCGAGAATTACCACATAAACTGTTATCTGTAACTCTCGTGTGAAATGAGTATTTCCCAGGCCCACCACTCCCAAGCGCTATCACGCTGGTACAACGGCTGCATCATCCTTACCATTATCTTCTAAAATGAGGTCCAGCAGGGTGGGCAGCTACAGCCAGGTAAAAGAAGAATCTTGGTTTCCTTGCTTGCAGTGTAAACTTATTCTATATGGAGTAAAGAACAGGAGTGTTTTGGATTGCCTCAGATTTGGTTGCTTTTCTTTAAAATGAGTGGCACAATGCACTCTTATGGATCGTCTAAGGAAGACACCAGATACTAGTGTATCAAGACCATCAGATCAGGACAAGAAATTTATTATTCGTGTTTGATGGGGCTGAGAAGCCAGCCAGACTCTGTGAGACGTGGTCACTTGCACGGTGGTGTTATTCTCATGAATACAGAGAAGCTATGTGTGACAATCTCTGGAAGCCAGGACCTGAGAGATGTATTACCCACCCAGAAGCCTGATCAGAGCCTCAGCCTATAAACCCAGACAAATCAGAGAAGATGCCATGCGTACAAGGGCGCCATGTAGAGGCTACAATGTCCCCTTCAGATAGTCTTAAAGTATAGCCTAGGAAGGCCCTGGGGTGCTTGTTAAAGTGGATTCCTTAATCCTTACCAGGAATAGGTCTCCTCAGGGCCATTCTTAGTGACTTCAAAAAAAGTAAAGGTCAAAGTTTCTATCAGAGAGTTCTCTATAGAAACACAAATCACGCAGGCAGGGGATTCTTGGAGAACATTTGGTGATTTCTCCAAGCATTTGTTGATTCTGTGCTTATTCTAAAATCTGGAAATATGACCTTTAGAGAAAAACACAAGTTTTGGTCCAGGCTGAATTTATGTTTACTAGGAACTATAGATTATATGACTTAGGGGCCCTCCTTAAAAAGATTATGAAAATAACAAGAATTGAGCTATGAAAGTCATCCTTATTTAAAGTCTACAAAGACGTGTGTTGAAATTCCAACAAATATTTCCAAAAATCAAAAGACATAATGTATTTTTGCTATGAAAATATATTTAGGATTATTTACATTTTACCTAGAGATTTTTGACATCCTAAACAGAATGATATCTTATAGTATTTTTGTAGATGAAGTAGATTGTTCATTCATTTTTTTCCTCCAGCTAGAAATTTTCTAATAGACAATTTGAAAAAGTTAAATTTAGAAAAAATAATTTATTAAAAATTAGTAAGGACATGTTGAATATTGACATAATTTTGGAAAAGCTTGTATGAAATTCTCTTAGGAAATATTTCTAGACATGTTTGGGAATTTCAAATTATTATTATTATTATTATTATTATTATTATTTAGTACTAGGGCTTTTGCAGTGAGCTGCAGCCACACATCCCCCTATTATAATTTTTTTTTTAATTTTGAGATAAAGTGCCTCCAAGTCACTAAATTGCCTGGGTAAGGCTGACAGTTTCAATCCTCCTGCTTCCGTCTTCCAAAGCTCTGGGATTATGTGTGTATGTGTACATGTATATGAGTGTGTATCGATGGAGCAGTTCACCTTATATCATTGTACTGGAAATAATAACATATGATCAATGTCTATATGGTATTAGTATATATTGACTTTGATGTTAACATTATGACAACTATAGGTCATTGCAAATCCAAAAGAAGTGATTCAGAACAGACAAAGATTTGATTGGTCTTAGTTAGTGACAATGGTACATCTAAAAGACATAGTCTCGAGGACAAGTTAGATAAAGTGCAGTGACATAGCAGGGCAAATATGGGGGATGAGACCAGAAACATGTCCAGTAGCTGAGAAGTAATATGGAATGCAGGCTAAATCCTGGATGATGCCGAAGTTCTATAACCACACTTTCATGTTTTAGAAATAGATTTTCTGATAGTTCACTAAACTCACCAAAAGATAATGCGACACAGTTTGGACATCATTAGCACTAGAGATAGACTAACACCTCTTTGAGTTTAATTCTGCACCTTAATAACCTGTGGCTTCATGCTAACAAGAACTAGATACAGAAATGATGACTAACTCCCTAAAAATTATGCCCCTTCACACTCCCCAATTTATATACCCAACTAAAATCTCCTTAAGCTGGGTTTTAAACTGTCCAACAAATCAGGCACAGAGTGAGTTCTGGAGAAGGCTAAATTAGAGTAAAATGAGACAATAATCTTGAGGAATTGTGGAAAAGAGTAGTTTCCTGTTGAAAATTCTGGGGAAAAACGTGCAAAATTCTTAAACACATCATCACATTGCTAAGATAAGCCTCCGGGGATCCTGAAGTTTAAATGTTACTGGCCACCTGGTGCATCTGCTTGTGGTCTTTGTTGTTTCCATAGAGTTCTTATTTTAGATAGAAGAAGCAGACATATATATGTCAATAAAATAGAAAAGAGTCAATTATAGATGGTTATTATAATAGCATATGAACACGCTATATGAGGACAATAAAGTAATGCAAAGGATGAATAAATACTACAGTTAGGAAAACCCTGGTCTGAGAACCCTACTTGGACGTGAGCTATGCTGAAGTGAATTGCAAACAGAGAAGCAGACTGGACCATGTGACCCAGAAGTCACTGTGACCATTCTAATACCCCACAGCAGGCAGTGTCAATGCTGACGAATGGCATAGACACCCTGAGCCAAATGAAAGTCATTTGCTATGATTGTGCTCATGGGAGGTGTCACTTAACACACTGCTAAATGTAGAAACAGGGAGTTCTCAGTACCTCCACTAAATTCAGGAAAATGTTAGCTATGAGTTAATTTTTTTTTCCCTTTAATCATCAGAGAGCTAAAAGCTGAGCAGTTTAACAGTCAAACTTCCATTTTACTTTTTAAAAACATAATCACAATGATTAGAGTAACCTGTTTTAGGGCCATAAAATCATTAAAACAAATAGAGCTGTGAAAATGAGAGATCAATCAGGCAAGTCCTCTGTAGATTATTTTGATTACATTTCTGTATCAGAATACATAAGTCAATCCAATACTCAACCGGTAAGGAATAGTCTTGTATATAGAGAGGGAGGATACACATCCAGCAGAGACTATTTAGTTATTTATTTATCTGCTTGATATTTATATTATGTTCATTATAAAAACACACCAGCAGAGCCAGAGTTAGTGTCTAATGTTTGTGACCCTAATACTCTCAAGAAGTGAAGGCAGGAGAATCTCAAGTTCAATTCCAGCCGAAGTCAGTTACTTAATGAGGCCTTATCTTTAAAAAAGATGTGTGTTTAATAAAGATCTTAAAAATAACACTAAGAATGTAAAAGAAAGTTCTCAGAGTTTTCTTTTTATGACCTAATGACTCATTCTGATTGACTTAGAGAGCCTCTCTTTCTCTGTCTCTCTCTCTTTCTCTCTCTCTCTCTCTCTATCTCTCTCTGTCTCTCTCCCTCTCTCTGGAGAAAATGGATTTAGCATAGAGAAAATAATTTCAAAAGTGTCAAGAGAAAGTATATGAATATCAACCAAGTAAACCAATGGATTTTAAAGTGAACTTAGAATATTGATTATCGAATATGGAATATAGAATATAGATTATAGATTATAGAATATATGTGTATATAAACTCATATATACATATAAGTGCCTTTAACCTATCCCTGTTACTTGTGAAATTATATTCCACATGCCTTCATTTACACTTCCTTATGCCTTCTCTTATTCCCTGGAGATGTGTGCTTTGCTCTTCTGATATCCTCTCAACGATGAGCAATCCAGGATCAGCAAACTACTGTGGCCAGACCCAGCAAAATCACCTCCCTACAGTCTCCAGGCACAACATGATCTCAGTATGTTTCTCTCAAGGATTCCCAGAATTGACACAGACTCCCAGCCTGCTTACAAATGCAGCATTGCGCTTCTCAATAGCATTTTATGACACATTTCGCAAATCAAATTTAAAAGCATAACTGAGTGGAATTAAATTAATGCCGTCTGGCAATGTCAGCAGCACTAGAGCTGCAACAGGCTGGCTTAACTCCTAAACCTACTGGAGCTTCGTGGTACATATTCAGGATCTAGCATTATTGAAAGAATCTATGTAGTGTGTGTGTGCGTGTGTGTGTGTGTGTGTGTGTGTGTGTGTGTGTGTGTTTGAAAGAAAATGACAGAGACAGACACAGAGACAAAGACAAAGACAGGGAGAGAAATAAATGGGGGGAGACGAGGGGTTGCTATTGAATTAAGCAGTCTTTAAAAGCATAAGAGAATTTGTAGATACGTAATGATCACCTCTGCCCTGTGACCTTGATTCTTTCAAGTTGACATTTGCATATTCCCATGTTCCACAGTGTATATTTAGCTTCATTATATTATTTCTTCACCATAATCACCTTTTGAGGAAAGCGCTCATGTTCTTCCCAGCTTCGTTTAGTTATTTGTGCTTTTTGCTTTAAACTAAGCTTCCTGACCCTAAATTCAGCTTTTTTTCCTACTGCTTAAATCAATAATAATATTGTCTCCAATTTTCCCAAGGTTTCTTTAACCTCCCTGATGCTCAATCCAAATATTCATTATCATCCACCTCCTTTTAAATGTTTGCAAAGAAACAGTTACTTTATTTAGTTCCTCACTGTTGAAACTGGTTTGTTTTGCTCGATTTCAAGATCCACAAGCTTTATTTTTCTCCCTGCACCATGGAATCTCCTATTTTTTTTGGGGGGGGGTCCCCTTTGTCTTATTTCTAAACAGGAGCAGTCCCAAAGCCCTCTTTCCTATATCCATGATCACTCCCTTGGGGAATCTCAGCCAGTGCAAGGTGTTTTGGTTCCATTTTGCTCTAATGATTTCAAAATTTAAGTCCTCATTCAAAATGTCTCTCCTGTGCTTCAGCTACATGCATCTAATTTGACACAGCACCTCCACATGGATGTCAAAGCTGTTTAACATTAAAACGAGTCCATCTTGCCCCACTAGGCTTACTGTCCACAGACATTACCCTTTGCATATACAAATTCCATCTCTTCAGTTATTCAATTTAAACGTCCTTGTATTCTTTCCTTTATTACCCATTTTATTAGACAGCACATTGTGTTCGAGTATGCCCACATCCTTTAAAGTGTCCTTTGGCCACTACTAAATCTACTTGCATCCCTGTGGCCCAAAATATCACAAACTAAGCACATAATAGTCACAGAATCCTTCCTCAAAGGTAAGTCAGGGTCCATCACTCCTTCAAAGGATGCTGACCTTATGAAAAGAAGGGATGAAATACTTAAGGCAACTAATACAACTTCTACAGTCTATTCATCATCTCTAGGACCCTCACAGTTGCTCTAACTCAGCCATACTGGTGTTATTGCTGTTCTATAGCACACCTGGAATACTCTTTCTTTGGACATATGAATGTGTTATTTGATTTATTTATTTTCTTAAATGTAGAAGATGATTTTTTTTTCTTTTTGCGGTACTGGGGATCGAACTCAGGACCCTGTGCTTGCTAGGCAAGGGCTTATTCCACTGAGCTATATCTCCAGCCCCAGAAGATGATTTTTGTGAAAACTTCAAGCACATGCTCCTTTATCTTCTTCAGTCTTGTGGTCTGATCTCCTTTCATTCAGATAACACATCATTACCCAACCTGAGATCACATTTTCTTACGCTGGGTAAAGTGGCGTATACCTGGGATGCCAGCACTCTGGAAGCTGAGGTAGGAGTATTGTGAGAGTTCAAGGCCAGCCTGAACTGCATAGCAAAACCCTATCTCAAAAAGATCAAAAAACAAAACAAATCCCATTATCTTCTCCGTCCTGCCTTCTATCGCCCACCTTACTTTTGCTGTGGCTGTCACTGTAGTGTAAATTTCTCTCTAATAAAATGCTATTTCATTGATTTGTCTCTATGGTTTATCTCCTCTCCAACAGACTATAATCTCAACTAAGGCAGACAAAATCTGAGTACATTGTCCCACACAATATCTTTGCATAAAGGTGGGACATGAAACAAAGTTTTGACGACATGAATCAATAGTTGATCCGTGTGTTGTGACTTACCAGATTTCATTCACATGCATCATCTCATGTTAAGACTCAGAAGCAGTTTGGGGAAATAAAAAATGTGATCCACTTTGCCATTTAAAAACAGAACATCTGACATTAAATGAATTGAGAGATCTGGCAAATACTCTCAGATTTGCAGGAAGAAATGAAGGTTGAACTGTAGGCTGTTTCTCTTTCATTACTGTCATTGCCTGATCATCATTGAGACCAAACACACAACATCCAAGACATGAAGAAGGAGATCTTTATTTTGGATCATGGTTTCAGTGGGCTTAGTCTCTCACTCTCTATGTATATCTGGTTCCAAGGAGGAAACAGAGCATGGCTAAGGAAAGCTGCCCACAAGACATCCAGGAAGCCAGGACAGATAGAAGGGAAGAGCCAGGTAGAAGAAAACAGCTTTCTGGGTCACAGCGCCATGGATATGTCCCCTCCAGCCTGGACTCACCTCCAAGTGTGAGACTTTTAGGGCACATGTTAGATAAACTATAACAACCATCTAGTGATTTCTGCCATAAGGAGTATGGATACACATTACAATATGGGATAAGATGTTGCATCTTTTTTCTTACATCATTTAATATAAACTTTCATGTCTCTTTTCCAAAAAAAGGTTATAGTCATAGTGTCTTCCAAAATGGGCCATTGAGATGTTTAAGTGAAATGAATGCATATAAACACAAGGCATAAACATTTAAAAACAGGTAATTATTAGCATATGGGGTTACTTTTAGTAAGAGATGGTTTGGAGATAATCAAATAGATTCATATGGAAATATTACCCACTAAGCACACAGAGTTTTGGAAATTCTATCGTATTTGGAAGGATGCATCAATAGTAGAAGTTTCATCCCTACCTTCTGTTCACAAAGCAGCCAGGTGCAGCTAAGCAAACCTTGAAATTGAACATCAACCTGTGGAGCTCATAACTGTGGAAACCCATGTGATCTGTGTACCTGTATAACTACAGAATGGCATCCTGCAGCAGGTGGGGTTTGGCATGACTTGAATTCTGGTGGGTTATGAGTGCTCAGTCAATGCTGAGTGCCATAAGAACATGTGGGTGGTACATACAAGTGTTTGTTGAATGAAATATTTTGTTAAGTAAAAATGGGATGAGTCAGAAAAAATTTGGGTCTTGGAGAAAAGGAGAAAAGGGCGAGACAGTTTGGGAGTATAGAAAGCCTATTAATTTTCTATTACTACATAACAAATTACTCAAAAGCTCAGTAGCTTGAGACAACAAACATTTATTATCTTTGGAGGGTAGATGGCATGACAGATGACTTTCAATCAATATTAACACCACAAAACTAGTTAAAGATATCATGTTAGTACTGAGAGAAATGACTGTTTTTGTTTCATATGCCAGAAAGTTTAAAAATACTTGTCTAAATTTCTCATTGTGAAACCCATAACTTAGCTATTGCTCTATTTTATTAATTCATTTACTAAGGGTTAATTTATTAACACTGTTCATTAATGTTCTACAGTGTGGCAGGCTTCATGATTCAGAAACAAATTGCAACAATAAAAATCCCTACCTTCATGAAGCTTTACATTGCAGAAAAGGAAACAAATATTCATGTTCTGTGAATGCATACAAATGAAATGCATAATCTTATCACTGTGTGATGGGTGCTTTCAGGACAATAGTACAGACAAGAGGAAAGGAAGATCCTAAGCACAGAAAGATTAACAAATTCTCTAGTGTTGTATGCCAATCAAAGGCCAGGAAACAGTATGTGTTTCTAGCTTCCCATATCATGTTTCCTAGTGACCGTACAATACAGCAACAGCAAGATTTGGGCATATTTTTAGGACACATAAACAATTATGATGCTTCCAGCAGGTGATTAGAAAAACTTCTGAAATTGGAGAACTGTTTCTTATACCTGGAAGATCAGAGGTTCCTGTTCTATGATGCCAGATATCTAACATCTCACTAGGAAGAAAGCAGACGTAATTTTAACTTCACTTCAAGATTCTTCAATCCAGTACAAGAGAAGGAGAATCTCTTCTACAATCTTCTCAGTCAAGGAGACTTATCCTACACAGTCTGAGTAGAGATTCTCACATTGTCCAGGTTATGATGACACCATCCATGACTGGCACATCCATGACAAAGAAATGAACATCCAGCATCATTTTGGACTTATATTTGAAGTCTAAAATTGAGGCCTAACCCCGTGTTAAGCAAAGAAACAGTGACGATTTAAAATCATTTCTGAAAGAGGAAACTGGAAGAGGGACAGTAGGCAACTACTAGCATTTGTTGTTAATTTGAAGGAAGGTTTACAGTCATGGTCTAGTGATGAACAGTGGTTACATGAAGGAAACGGTGTAAATAGCTTTTGGTTGGAATTAAAAAGTAAGAAAGACAGAAAGAGAAAAGAATGAAGATACAAGGATCAGAAAAGAGACATAAGATGTATAGGAGAAACAAACGTGTTTTGTGATCATTGTAGAAAACTGGAACAGTAAAAATGATTCTGAATGATGCGCAAAGAAAACCTATTCCTCATGATTGTCCAGTCATTTCATGTCTTTGTGACTTGGAATTAATAACTTAATAAATTATAACTTTCCTCTGTGAGACTCACTTTCCTAAATAGCAATTTCAATCCACTACGGCTCGTGAGTCATATCTGAGGAACCACAGATACATTTCTTCATTTTTTAAAAGAGGTAACACATGAGTATCTAATTAAAATTGAGGCTGTTCTCTATTTACAGATATAGAATTTTAAAAGTGTGTCTATAATGCAGACAATTGAGTTAGTCAAGCAAGTGATTCAAAGCATGAAAACCTACCTACACAGACATATCTGCAAATATTCTCATGTTTAGAATATCATTACTTGGTATTTGAGCAATGGTCATTTTCTGGGCACTGACCAAGTAATTTATGAGCATTGCCTCATTTAATTTCATAGCAACTCAATAGTTAGGCAATACTATAGAATAATTTTCTGTCCCAATAATCTCATTAGGTTCTTCAAACTTCCACTTCATTTTACTTTATTAATTAATTAAGTTTATTAGTGCATTGTAGGTATACACAATGATCACATTCATCATAGGGATTTGTACGTGTACATGATATATCTTGATTCTATTCTCCTGTTCCCCTATCCTCTCTTCAACCCTTCATTTTAAATATATAAACTTTCTCTGTACTGTTACGTGGATGCTGTTTCAGTGAATGTTATTCAAACTGTCTCTCCAAATTTTACTGTGCTGCTTCAGTCATTTTCCCAGGGCCCACGAAACATTCCATGGTGCTTTTCCTGACCAGAACAAACTCAGAAAAATTTAGACCCACCTCGTTTCCAAAGGCTGAGTCAGATGTGATTCTTCTTTGATCTCTCTGTTTTTGCTCACCCAATCCCCAGACAGGAGATGAGGGCCGTCAGTCCCTTGCTGCATGTACCCCTCTTCTTCTTTCCTCAACAAATACCTTTACACAGGAATCCTACAAACATATCAAGCTAGTATTTCCCAAAGGGTGCCTCTTCAAAGCACTTTGTTCAGATGATATGCTTCTCTGCTATAAGGGAGAAAAGCTAGGGCACAATGAAATTCTGAGAAGTTAATTATTTAGCCGTTTTCCCATGAGAGCTCAGAATAAATGACCAGGATGATGCCAAAAGTGATGGTTATGGATTCAGGTGAGGGGAAGAGTGAAACTATCATTCTGACAACACCAAATTGTATGCTCTTGGATCTGTTTGAAGTATCCCTTTGCTAGGTTTTCCACCGTGTATGTGAAAAACAGATGTAATCTAAGTTTAAAAGTATCTGGCATAGGTGGCTGAGGCAGAAATCAAGAATCAGCTACGAGTTTTTTGCTCTACTAAGTCAGCACTGGATTCCTATTTAAATGATGAGAATTGGCACATTATTCAGAATATATCTTTCATGCAGGGACAAAATAATCTCTGACATCCATTTTGAATCTATTTTTCTTTTTACTGCGGGAAGAATCATGAACTTAGGTTCAGAAGACTAGTTTTAAATTCTGATTTTGACATTTATTGCTTCTGTGACCTTAAGCAAGCCAATTTATATCTAGGAACTGCTTTTTTTGGTAATCTGCAAAATGGGAATACAATATCAATGTTCTATGGCCAACATGAAGGTCAAGTAAGACATAAGAAAATGCTCTAAAAATATGGAGCCAATCCTGGAACATTTTTGATAGTCAATCACCATTAAACTAAATCTTGCTGAGAAAATGAATATGTGATGAATTTGGTAAAAATACTGGAAGACAAAAGGAAGGTGAAGTAGAGTCATTCCACCTGGGAAACTCCAACTCTTCCCTTTGTAAGATAATGTTGCTGTTCTCATGCTGGAATCAAAATCAGCAGCCACATGTATCCCATTTCCCCAGCCCAAAATGGAAACGTGACTTCATCCTTCAGTTCTAGATTGCAAGTGCACAAACTGCCTTCTGGATGGCAGGTGAAAGAAGTGACAGTATCTGTCAGCAAGCTCCCTAGATTCTTCCTGCCCCAAATCTCTCATCTCATCCACAGTGGTATAAATGTCCCAGTATTATCTTACCCTGTGAGCTATCTTGACATGGTATGCCTTCAGATCCAAAGATGAGGCTTTAGTTTTTCTTCCATATCACCTAGTCATGGCCCTAACTATTGATGACCTGAAGATCTTCTCTTGAAGTTTATGTCATATTGTTATTAAAAGATAATTCATGTGCACCATGATAATCAGTGTATAGTTGTGCATGTGCAATTGAGTGCCTGTGCATATGTGGGTGTGAGGATGTCAGAGAACAAGCAACAGCCACCTCCACTTTAATCCCCTAGTGCTCCTGGTTTGTACTTCCTAGTGACATATGGAGACTGGGGTGATCTTGATCTACGTTCCTCCCTGAACAGCTGGCAAGCGCTCCACCTTGGCTTACCAGGAAAACCTGTTTTTGATGTCCTGTTTCAAAGTATTTCCTTTTACTTCCTTTCCACATCAAAACAAGATCCAGTCATGGGTGTCTGCATGTAAATGGAGAGTACTAATTATGCATGTGCAATGTTATTTCTTTAGATCAGGATCTCTCCATGCTTTTGTTTTCTGTATATATACTATCATTCAATGAAGAAATGACTTATATTTAGGAGTGTATGATGGGGAAGGTTTGGATCATGCTTCAAAGTTCATAAATTCTTATGTGTTTAAAAACACATTGACTAATAATTCAGTTTTTCCCAGTTAGTTATGGTAGTATATGCTTGTAATCCCAGCACTCTAGCAGGAGCCTAAAGCAAGAGAATCAAAAGTATGAGGCCATCTTGGAGAAATTACAAGGTTAGTGAGACCCTATCTCAGAATAAACTACAAATGTTCTGGGGATGAAATTCACTGCAAAGGCCCTGGGTTCAATCCACAGGAGCATATCCATACACACACAGACACACACAGACACACACAGACACACACACACACACAGAGACACACACACACACACACACACAAACACAAACTTGCATGCACCTGCACACAGAACAATTAAGTACATTTGAAAATCTTTAGCAAAACAACTGAAGCAAAAATCTGCATGAATCATAAATGTATTCAAATGAATATAGATATTATTCGATGAATTTGAATAACCAAAGGTGGATATGGAAATAAGGCAGAAGCAGAGGCTGGGAAGAGTTGAATTATCTTGCAAATAGAATACCTGTGATTCTGAATTCTCCGAAGGCATATAGAAAGGAGAGAATCAGAAAAATCTATGAAAAAGTAGTGAGAAGGGCCCCAGTGTAATGTGAAATCTCTATATGGTAGAAAATACAACAGCCATGAAAAATCCTCCATCCAGCAACAAAAAGGACTTGCAGGGCCAAAAGTATATAATACTGATTGTTGGATGGTTTTAATTACTGTGCTCTGAAATTCTTTTTAGATCCAACTTTCTTTCTAGAATTTTCTGTACATAAAAATGGACATACATCCCCGTGTGGTGGCACATACCTGTAATCCCAGTACTCATGCAAGAGGCTGAGGCAGGAGGATCATAGCAATTTCAAGATCATCCTGGGCTATATAAGTAAGTGCAAGGCCAGTCTGGACTACACAATGAGACTCTGTTTCAAAAACAAACAACATAGATGTGTATAACTGGTGTGTGTGTGTGTGTGTGTGTGTGTGTGTGTCTGTGTGTCTGTGTGTCTGTGTGTCTGTGTGTCTGTGATGTACATATGTAAGTAAAAGTAATGAAAAGACGAATGGCCATTTGATAGTTCAGCACAAGCTCCTGGCCTGAGGTATCATTTACATGATGCTGATATGACTCATAAATAGGTATGATGTGAACTCATCTCACAAAAATACAACCCTGCTCAAAAGCTTGCCTGGGCTAAAATATTTGGGAACAAAATCAATCCTATGAAGATCATAAGGATCAAGGTTTCATTGAATATCTGAGATTGATAGTGTACATACTCCATATGAAGAAGCCTTCTCCTCTATAAAAACCTTCAAATCCCATTTCAGAAAAACTAATTATTTCCTAAGGCTTCTGTATATGTTTGTTTGCAGAACTTGCAGTGCATTTTGATGTTAATGGCTGTCTTTCTCACTAACATGATCCTTAATGCTCTTCTTATATGTCAATGTTTCTCCAGAACTTTCAGGTATTGTGCAGTGAATTAAATCTATTTGTAATACAATGTTTCCTTTGCTCCTTAAGAAATTAATTGAATCATCTGGCCTAGTACAGAAGAAAGAAATAAGTCTAATGAGAAGTAGCATGGAATAGTATAAACTTCCAAACAATATGGATAAGTCTCCAACATATGCAGAACAAAGAATAAAAGACCTACTGAAAAGTGTAAACTATAAAGATGAGGTAGACATTCTGCTGCCAAAGTGCCGGCCACTCTGTGACAGTTCTCCTCCCTGACATGATGAGCCCTTGCCTTGCCTGGCCCTTGTCCCTTCTTCTACCACAGGTACTGGAGCTCCAGACCGAGGCCAGCTCCATTTCCAGGAACATGGAGTTTGCAAGACCTCCTTGGATGGTGATGAATTAGTCAGCGTGGAGTTTAAAATGCCTCTGCAGTGGGAAAGGTTTGTCTATGTGAAGGTCCAGGGTCAAAAAATACATTCCTCCTCAATAAATATATGACCATAATCAAATATATACTTCAGGCTCTCTAAAGGTTCAAATGTTATGGTGGACTAGGAAAAACTAAAACTATAGCGAACAATATGCATTTCACATTGAAAATATCATTAAATTTTAAAATAGTCAATGTAGACTTGAATGTCCTCCTTTAATTCTTTAAGTTTCCTTTTGTCAGGGAAGGACTTTGGCATGTTGAACTGTCCCTTGTGCCCACTCTAAACTCTATGGATCTGGTCTACAGAGCTCAGTGGACACAAATTTTTATCATTTTAATTCTCGGGGATGTTTATGGCATGTCTCTGTCCCTCCTTATTCTCATTTGGCCACAGGAAGATGTTCAAATTGATTGTTCAGAATCAATTTAAGGGACCATTAGTCATCCAGAGGCTAATTGCAGTCATTATCTTATTATTCATTATAATCCCAGTAACACAAGAATAATGCAAAATTGAAAAGGTAAATCCAATTTGCTATGCAATCATCAGAAAAGATAGTAGTGATTTCTGAACAGAGCCTTTGAAGAGGAGTTGCAGGGTTCTGTGCTCCAATTTTTTGGCAGCTGACACTAGGTTTATGCTAATAATGGACCAAGCCCTAAACTTACTAGAGAGATGAGAACAATGAATAGGGTGGTGAAAAGATGCAACAGCAAAAACAATGTGGTCCTTGATGGAAATTTCTATGAAGAAGAGATGATGTGTCACTTTGCCACTATGAAAAAGCAGAAACTAATAAGCATAAAGAAATATTAATTATTGTGAGCATGTAATATAGAACATAATTTTATTTTGCTAGGGTCTAGGTGACTTAAAGTTGTTTTGAATAATTAATATACTCTCCTTCATTCTTCCAACAAAGAAAAAGGATATTTTATGAAATGGAATTTATATTTGTAAGCACAGAAGAATTGCAAATGGTTTTAGGTAATGGTATTAAGACAGAGGGCCTGAAAAAAGAAATGGTCAAAAGGAGTTGAGGTGGAAAAATTTAGAATTAGGGAATAAACTAGAATGTAATATTGGGTTGAGTCTTTCATGGGCAAGAAGAATGGCTTAAGAACTCAGATTTATGTTGGAGGAAGAAATAAACCACTGACACTTTAAAGTGAGAAAACGTTAATGAGATGCTCTGATATGTATTCAGGAAGAGAACTCAGTTCACTATTATGCAAGTACTTTTAAAAGTAGAGGGGTCTGGAAAAAAGAAATGACAAGATGTGAGTCATTGCACGAATTGGGTGAAATAAAGAAACTAAATCTATCCTCTTAAAATCATGAATATTCTTTTACACAATAAAATGGAGTGTTATATGCTAGAGAAAAAGAATGCATTGTAGCTATAGCATGTATTGTAATGTATAACATGGTGAGTCAAAATAAAATCAAATTTCAAACTTTATTGCCTAATACAATATCATTTTAAAAAAATCTTCACAATCAGAAAAACTATGTATGTTTAGAGTTTTGTGAACATGTGGTATGAACTGTATGTTGAAACTGCAAAATACTCATGAACACAAAATTCAGGATTGTGGTTATTGCTTAAATGATACTGGAGATAATTCCTGAATGTTAGGCAACTGGTTGAAAGTGTTTCCCTTATTATTGTGCTTCCAAGGTTACACACACACACACACACACACACACACACACACACACACATATATACACATACTTTCCTGTATCTCCTGAATGTTGATACAAAACTCTTTTCTTGTAAATATTAATTTAGCAAATAATTTCCAAGTTGGTGAGAATTTCACACAGAATACAATTGTGGGTACAAAAAGCCTCCCAACACCCGGTTACATACTTAACTCATTGCTTCCAGCTAATCAATTAGTTTTGCTACTGGTGGGACAAAATAACCAAAACAGCAACTGAAATAAGGAGTGACTTACAGTAACTCATTGCTTCCAGCTCTCAAGTATTTAGTTTCTGATTCTTCATCCTCTGCCCTGGCTTTTCACACCTGCTCCTAGAACACGTACCACAAAGATATTGATCAGGGCATATAGCCTTGGCAGGCATATGCACTATTTCACAAAATATAACATTGCAATCCAGTATCAATTCATTAGACACGACAGCCTCACTTTTGCAGGTAAAGGTTCTGCAGTTCATGGTGAGAAAATTCCCTGCTTGTTTAAGGAACTGCTGCTGCTTTTGAACATAGCTAATATGTATCCAAAGTCCATGTTTATAAGCACTCTTTTATTGCATTAACACTTGTAAGTGTGTGATTAGTTTTCAAACTATCTCCCCTTGTATTTCATGGACTGTACATATTTTCACACAGTTCTACTTATCAGCAATCTACCAGATCTAGGTCTGAATAATGTTATTGTTTGAATTCAAAATGTCCCTCCAAACACATCTCATATTCAGAGTCTGCTAGAGGAAGCAAGTCAGTGGGACCTAGAAAGGTGTCTTCTTGTCTCTATTTTCTTCCTCAGCCCTCTGCTCCGTGGTAGATATGAAGTGAGCACAGCGCTTCCAGCAAGCACTTCCATTGTGCTGTTTCTACTTTGGAGCCGGAGATTATTGACTGAACCTCCTAAAACTGTGAGTCACTCCTTATTTCAATTGCTGGTTTTGGTTATACTGTCCCACCAGTAGCAAAGCTAATTGATTTAAAATTTGGTTTCAGGGAATTGAGGTCATTGCTGAGTCTACACCTGACCATGTGGCTTTGAAGCCCTTGTATCTGATTTGAAGGGAGAGTTTGGAAAGGTTTAATAATGTAGCCTAGAGATGTTCCTTAATGCTATAAGCAGAGCTTCATGAATGACTCAAGTTGCAGTTCAGAGCGCTGACAGGAATACACACACTAAAGAATAGGCTCGAGTGGTTCCACTTGGGAACAAAGGCTCTATGGGCAGTTGACCTAGCTGCCGTGTGTCTTACTATCTGGCAGAAAGATTGCCTACATTGTGCTCATGTCCTGAGACCTCTCTTACAGGGAGATTAAAGATATTAAACTAATTTATTTGGTTGAAGAAATTTAAAGACGACCTAACATTTAGGTTGTGACATGGATTCAGGATGTGTCATTCAGGATGTTGGCTGCTTTTAGACAAATTTGTATTGAGACTCAGAAGAAAAATGCAGAGCAAAATTATTTAAGACATTTGGAGTTTCATAAAATAGGTGAATTGTTTCAGAGGGAACTTTGTGCATTAACTTTTTAGTAAGGCTAGAACTGCTCAGGATTTAATGACTTAGAGATGAACCAAATGCATTTACATAATCAGGGAGACAGGGACTGTTTGGGAGGCCAGGGTCAGAATGTTATGGTTTGAATCTCAAATGTCTCCCAAAAGTCTCACGTGTTCAGAGATAGGATTACTTGAAAGAGATGAGTCATGACCTTGAGGGGTATGTCCTTGTCCCTGGCTCCTCTTTACTCTCTGTGCTCCCCAGCTATCATGAGCTGATAGGTTCTTCTCTGCCATGTGCTTTGAGCAGCCCACTTCTGTCTTGTTTCTAAATTATGCACGGAACATCCTTTAACTATAAACCAAATAAGCCTGTCTTTCTTTAAGTAGCAGATGTTGAGCATTGTGTCCTAGCAATAGGAAAACTGAGTCATATGAATTTGATCAGATAACACCAGCCAAGAAAGTAAAGGTACTGCTGTAAGCTCATATAGCTGAACACCATTACCTGGCACATCCCTGGTGGAAGATAATAATACTAAAGCTAGAAAAGGGAATAAAGATATGGTGTCAGCCACTGAATGAAATCAGTGTGGGGGAACAGAAAGGGGAGAGTCTAAATTACAGTGCTCACGTGCACACTGCAATGTAGATCTCTGCTGAAATGAACAGTTGACTCTGAAGAAATTAATTATCATATATCTTGGGAAAAGAAGAAAACAGTATCCCAATTCAAAGTCATCTGTTTCCATAGAGAATAGTGACTGAGCTATGACTCATACTATTAAGAAGAGGGCTTAGCAGAAGAAAACAAGGGTCACTGAGAACAAACACAAAGGCTATGGATTCCTGCAAGCCAGCTAATGTTGATGCCTCTAACCTTATTCTAGTGACCAGGAATATAAACTCTGGGGAAAGACAGCCTAATTACAAGCTAGACTAACACTTCCCAGCCAATGCCTATTTCACTGGCGTAAGTAGAAGGTAAATAATAGAGATGAAAATTTCACGGTGTGATGGACTCATGCTAAGTTTTTAGTGCTTAGTAGGCTAAGGAACAAGAAAGCAAACCTACATGCTTCAGCACACAGCAGATACCACTTAAGAAGATATTACTTTAAAAACTGCATGTTTGAAGGCAAAGGTCGTGGTCAGCAGTGTAGCTTTTCTAGATTCATTGTATGTGTTCTTTTCTCCCTGGTTCTTGTAGGGCAAAGCCGATTGTCAGCTCATCACTCCTAGGGAGAAAAATGGGCATGATGAAGGTAGGAGCAAACATGGACCAGAATTAGAAGGTCTTGCCAAGCAGATCACAATGAGGCTGTGGATAAACCCAGCTAAAAAGGGGCACTCAAGATGGAACTTTGACTGCTGGGCTTTGTGGGAGTCATTGTTGGTTTTGTTGTTTGTTTGGACTTTTTTCTTAATCTCGCTAAGATGACAAATCTGATAGAAAATCTTCCTGGACATTGACTGACTGAACAGTTAAAGGTTTATAAAGTGATATGTTATGGTTCATATTTAGACTTCTCTGTACAGCCTCATGCACTTGTAGTGGATCTTTAGGGAGTTGATTAGATCATGACCGTGTGATAGTAGATCATGTGTGTGTGATATTTGATTAGTCCACTGATGGGTTTATATTAGTCTATTCAGATACACACACACACACATATATATGTGTATATATATATATATATATATATATATATATATATTACATTTTTCTCATTTGTGGGGCAAAATACCCAACACCCAAAATTAAGGGAGGAAAAGTTTAGTTAGCTCAAAGGTTGTGGAAGTTTCAGCCCATACTCAGCTGGCTCCAAGGCAGAGTGGCACATGGCACAAGACAGCAGTTCATGGCAGCAGAAGATAGAAAAAGCAGCAAGAGTAAAAAGAGAGGAGCCATCACAGCAAGCCTCTTTCCCTGCTTATACTGTATGCAGGCTGCCTGCTCCAGGAGTGCAGGTAGCACTCACACCCATAATCCCAACACTGGACCATGAATCAACCATAAACTCTAGAAGCTGCTCCATGACTGCATGAGGTTTTGGGGGACATCTAGACACAAATCATAACACTATTTTTCCCGTCCTGCCTCAAGCACTTCCTGTCTGGTGCCGCCCATGCCATAGACTGTTTCTCCTCTGCTATGCATCTCTGCCATGCTTTCCCACCTTGGAATCCCCTGACTATGGACTGATCCTCTATAAACTGTGAGGTAAAATGCACCTTCCTTCTTTTCACTTATGGGTATCAAGTATGTAGTCTCTGAAAGGAGAAAATAACTAAGACAGGGATTTAGGTGTCTGTTTAACTCAATTGGTACCCTTAGGTTCAGTGTAATCAGGTTAAGAGTTTGGGAGAATTATTCATAGTGAGAATCTTATTATATATGTTTACTGTTCAATATATCCAGTAAGCTTGAATACTCATAGTTTCTGATCTTTCTTATTAAATGCTCTTGTATAGTTTTGGCTTCTTCCACCCACCGAGAATCAGGAAGTCAGAGAAACACTGTAGTAATTACACCCTCCCAATGTGATCATTGCTTTAATGAGGTACTGCAGTGCAAAAGAAGCTAGCAAAAGAGAGCAATGAATTGAAAGGAACAAAGGAAAGGGAAGGCTTCATAGAAGAAGTGACCCTTAACCAGAGGTGCAAAGGAAGGATGAGTGGGAAGACGTTCAGACCACTGAGAGTCTTAAAAATAAGTCCAACATTTTAAATTTTATCTTCAAAGATAGAGAGGCAAAATACTGTTCAGCAAAGAACAATTGAGTATATTAGGAAACATAGAACTTTGATTATCTATGTGCCCTTGAGCAAGTCATTCACATTATCTGATAAGACTATGAAGAATAAGAACATTCAGGGAAGTTTTTCTGTGATTCAAAAATTTGAAAGACGGATTTTATACGAACAGAGACGTGTGTGGTCATGAAGTAGGTAGCTACCTTTCTTTTAAGTCATAAATCATACCTTTAATTGCTAATCAGCTGTCATCAGGACTAGAAGGATGCTCTGGGCTGTCAAGTGTCTGTTTCTACTTTGGTAATCGTCTCCTGAGCATTCTAACACATTTGCTGCCTTGACTCTGCTCAGTACGTACAGGAAAGGCTGGAGAGGAGGCAGGCAAGCAAAGTGGCACCTTTACAAGACAAAGGGGGCGGGGGCAATGATACTTATCTTTACTTAGTGGCTCCATCAAAAGTTTAAGATAGAAATTACATATTTTGAGGAGATAAAATGTTAAATGGGGACATATAAAATGTGAGAGTGAAAAATCATAACAAGGATTCATGCAAGCAATTATGCAACTCTAGCTGCATTTCTAAAAAAAAAACTCTGAAAAGCCATTGTATCATTAAAGATAACTCCTTCACCTTGAGGTCAGAATTCCTGTATTTGAATTCCAGGCCCACTCCAACACCATGTGTGACTCTGACACATAACTTAGCCCGTAGCTATCATGCTTCTTGTAAGATGATCACAGTGGTGTTTTATAATGCAAAATTTCTAGGAAGAGCCACTGAGATAATAAATGTGAAGATGCCAAATAAAGTATTTGGGGCATAAATGGAATCAGCTATTTTGCAATATAATGGTTTGCTTGCATTCTCTGAGTATGAGAAACAATAATTGAATCTAAAGAGATTGTGGAGACTGCAAAGTAACAACAAGAAAGTGAACTCTTCATGACATTCCAGAATAGGACGTACAGCAGGTTGGTTCACTATAAAATCAGAATGTCAGTTCGTTCTTCTGATCATAGAGTAAAGCTCTCTGGCTTCTCCCTCCAAGGCACATGATTGTTAAAGTCTCGTATCTGCTTCCTCGTTCTGTCCTTTAGGCTTACTCTCTGTACCCATAGCCTGTGCCCGCAGTATTCTATTTACACAGTTCCACAGCTAGATAATGCCTCTCGTGGCTGATCTTTTGGCTTCCAGCTACACCTTTCATTCATTTATCCCTTCACTTACTCCACCTGTGGTGTTAATGTGCAATGTTGCTGACATCACAGTTCATAGATGATACTGCCCGCCGACAGACACTTTGTTTTCTAGGTAGGAGAGGCAGACAGGAAATAGTCTACTGGAACAGAAGACTTATGCAGTGCAAACAAAGCAAACAGTGGCCAGAGCTGAGGAGTGACTTAAATGAGAGTTGAGTACATTGAATTTTTCATAGAGTTTTCAGCAAAGTTCTTAGAGAACTTTGCTAGCAGACCATTGGGAGATGAGAGACGGAGCCAAACAGATATTTGAGCAAACATACAGAAAAGGAAATTATTGCGGAGGTCCTCATATCAAATCACTTGTTGACAATATCAAGGGTCAAAAGGATGGAGAGTCAGGTATGAATGAAGAAACAAAAATAGTCATAGCAGGACGTGAGTGAGATTAAACACAGAGCCTTAGAAACCTTATCAAATACTTTGTTTTACTTTGAGTGGAATGAAAAGCTTCTGAGTAGAAGAGTTGTAGTCTGGCTCTTACAGTAAAAATAAATCTACCTGAGACAAGGGCAGAAGATAATGTCATAATTCAAATGAGAGATACTGATGGCAGCAATGAAGAAGGGGTAGTAATAAGTAGCTTGATTGAAAGTCAGAGCTGCAGGCCATTGGTGGTAAATGGGTTGTGGTTTTGTAAAGGAAAATCAAGTTGTCAGTTACCAGATTTGAGCAGAATTCTTAGAACACAGTTCCAAGAGGTGAGGCTTTGCCTTTGAGATGGCTGTTCTACACAGAGCACCCATGGCAAACAAGCCTGAGAGCTATGTGTGAGCTATGATATGCTAGAAGTCAAGGTTATGCAAGCTCTGCTTTTATCAAGGGTTGTGGAGAGGTATAATTTCATACAGAATTCACCAGGGGCTTTCCCACAGAAGGGGGCAGGTTGTCACTATTACTAACATAATTTCTTACTAACTTAAAAGTCTTCCACCCCATTTTATAGATTGGGGTATGGTCACTGGAGTAGCTACATTTAGACAGTGATGTCATGGTTGAAATGAGATGAAGGCTTGTGTCCCCTTTCTTCATTTTTCTTCCTTCACTAGACTCTAATATTCATTTAGAAAGATGGATTCCCTTCCCCCTTGCACCTTTGTTTTCCATATTATGATAGCTCCAAATGATGCCTTCTACTCTGGATGCTAGGACAAGACTAACACAGGTGGAATGGCTTTGAAGGGGACTCAAGTGTCTTGTAGTTCTTTTGAATGTGAACTCGGGTTAGAGTTCACACCACATACACACCAATTGTTAATTGTGTGTTCTTGGGACAGGAACTCAATTGCTCTGAGCCCTTAGTTTGAGAGTGACATTTGAGATATTTCAATGAGCTATTTAAAATAAGTAAGATAATTTAGTGATATCCTCAGTACAGCATTAATACCCATATTAATTTTATTTAGGAGTAGTAGGGATACAACCTGTATGTTGGCCAGCTGGATGAGTAGATATCCAGAAGGATAAAGAAATATGCATTTTTTTAGTAAAAGCCATTCTTCCTTGTTAATTTATACTTTCAAGCCTAGCTAAAATGTGGAGGGGCTTTCACTTTCAAATTATACCCTCCTCCCTAGATAAGCTGGCTACAATGGCTGAAGAAAAAAATTGCTAATAATGTTAAGAACAGAGTCTCCTTCTAACAGAAATGTCACCAAATATAAGACCATCAGCTCTAGAAATTATTTACACTACTGTTGATCTAGAATCCACTACTACAATTTTAAAATTAATTTAGTTTAATTACTCCCACTTAATAAGATAACTTGTCAGTTATCACCACTCGCATAATCTGCATTTCTGTCTCTTTTTAGTCTAAATTATCTTCTTCTGAGCTTGTTTTTAATGTATGGCAAAAATAAATTCCTTGGAGGTATAATTAACTTTTTCATTCAGAATCCTAATTTCCTCTCCAGCTCTGTTGCTGCAGTATTTAAACTATTTATTATGCAAACTTGCAGAACTTAAACTATGAATTATGTACAAATCTCTGAATATAGGATCCGTCCTAATCATGGCATTTTGGTGCCTTGCTTGTTTGTGGTAAGCAAATGTGAAAGAAATGAATGTTCCAATTGGTGAATGGACTTACCTCTGAGATTAGACTTTAAAGAGAGTGATTTACCCATGTCAGCTACTATTTTTAATCATTTAAAATGTCTAGTTGTTTAACTCCTATCAATTATTCTTGTTACTCTAGCAAATAAGTGAGATTTTAGTGTAGATTACCTATGCAATATAATGACAAACAAAGTTTCAACTTATCCATTCACTCTTTCTTTCAGTTGTCAAACATTTAGTAAAGAACGACCCAGGTCAATTGAGTTAGACACAGAATTAAAAGAGTACATACATTGTATTCAGGCTCAATGATCAAGGAGATCCTTACAATTTAGTAAGAGACACAGGCACTTAGTCAACTGTAGTACAGCTTGCTAAGTGCTATCATGCAAAAAAGACAATGTAGAACAAAGAAGAACACTTGTAGAAGATGGGGTGGGAGGCAGGGAAAGTGGTCTGGAAAATTTGATGTTAAAGTTTGAAACAAGATTTAGGAACCAGGCAGAATAAGGCAGGGGAAAGCATCTGTTTCTGTGTATAAAATACGGGCAGTATCAAAGTGGTCAAAGAAGAAGCATATGCACAGGCTAGAAGCTCAAATAGAGCATGACCTGTTCAAAGATCAGAGAAGAGAAACTAATTAGTATGGATCAGTCATAGAGAACGAGGAGAAATGGGAACTAAGTTAATGAAGTATGATCATAGGCCATATGCTTGTATCACTTATTTTTACTTTAGGTACAACTTGTGTTTCTATAGGCAATGTTTTAAAGGTCTCTATACTGCTACAATTTAAAATTAATAATTTTAAATTATTAGGAGACAAGAAATAAGACAGAATTCTGGCATCAGAAAACCCCAAAAAACTGAATTATTATTTGTCTGTCTTATCCAATTTCATTACCTTTTCTTTTTTTTTTTTTTTTTTTTTTTTTTTTTTTTTTTTTTTTTTTTTTTTTTTTTTTTTTTTTTTTTTTTTTTTTGGTGTCAGTTGTCTAAGAGAGAAGGTAATTATCCTGCAGACAGTATTGTGAGCTGATGTAACTCTGGTGTTTCTATAATAAAGTCCAAATGTGGAACATGTCAGCTCCCAAAATGCATGTTCATTACGATGCCCTAATGGAATAAATATACAAAAGAGAATAACTTATGATCTGTGTTGACTGAGTGTTGAGTGTATTGTCACATGACTCCTCATGAATTCAGAAAAGAAACCTCATCCATATTATGTGAGTGAGTGTGGTGCAGGTACTTAGAGTATGGTGCAAAGAAAAAGCCTATGGATACTTGTCGAGAAGAAAGGTGGGGGAATAAATAAGAAAGACTAGAGGAAAGGAACCCTGTGGAACAGGAGATAGGCCCAGCTAGAAGTCAGACCTGAGTTTTAGTTTTAACCACTCATGAATCTATCCTCTTGTACTTTTGAAAAGCTCATTTCTCTGTTCAGGTCAGTTTACAGCGCTGGAAAACCAATAGGCTATAAAAATTAGCCACTCCGGTAACATTCATGATGGGAATCTTATTCGAAAATCTCAGATCAAAGAGTTCAACTTCTTAAAATGATATTCCTGAGTTATAACTTGATATTGAAGAAAACATTTCTTGGCAACTTGCCTAATAACATTGAGAGCAATTAAGACTAAAGTATTCTTTTCTTGAAATCACATTTTATTGTACCAGCTGTGGCGTTTATTTGTTTGTTCAAGTTCGCCCAGTTGGAGTTAATATCTTTGCTTTATATCCCTATTGCACTTTCTAAGTCCCTTTGTTACAGTGTTTATAACAGCCTGGCTAATATTAAGATTGTTTGGGTACATGTCTGTCTCTCCCACTGAATTAGAGCCTCCTAGAGGCAGTGACTACTCCTCTGAAGTCTTCATCTCCAGCTGTGTCTAGCACTGTCCCCAGCATGTTGTAAGGACTCAGTGAATATTCATTGACTAGAGTGAAATCACATTTCTGCAGCTTGACTCAGTTTAAAGTTTTGAAATTATTTCAATTTATTTTCTGTTGACATTTTCTCTATAACAGCAGAAATAAGCTTGCATTTTACAAAAGCTTTGGAATTGAATGTACATTTTCATAGTTGTCAAAATCTACATAAAAAATAGATAAATTTTCAAAATGAAACGAAAGTAATGGCCATAATAAGATTAATCTATAATAGCACAAGCAACAACAACAAAAAATTGGTGACATTTTAAAGTGCATATGAAATTTGTATAATTTGTTAAGGCTGAGTAACCAATTTGAAGATATCAATATGTAATATAACAACCATTGCTTATTTCCTATCATCTTGTCTAAAATTCTGCATTGTTTCATTGTTTTTGTGTTACTTTCTAAGTGTACATATGCTTGTTAATATGTTTTCATTCTTTTATCTTTAAAATTAAAGAGATATGCTTGATATTTTTTACTTCCCTATTTATTTGTTAAGTGTTCATGAGCAGGTAATTTAAAATATTTCACTAGTTTTCAGAAGATAAATGTGAATGGTAATACTTATTTTTTATGGTTACATGGTAATTAAGAATACACACCCTACAACTAGATTTTAAGGCTGCAAAATTGTTGATTCTGTGACTATAAATTCCTAAACATTCTTAAATTTTATATTCTCATCTCGAAGTGTAGACTATAATGGCAACTTTTCCAAAAGGTATAAATGTTACTTCTGATACTTTTTGCCATGTCTTCTAGGTAATAAACTTATCATTGGCTTTAACTATTAATATTTTTGTATCTTTATATTGACTAGGTTACGATGGGACCTAATTCAGATAATTTATGTCAGGGATCTTGTTTTGAGAGAGGCTCTTACTATGCAGTTCAGGCTGGCCTTGAGCTCACTCTGCAGCTGAGGTTGCCACTGACCTCCCAATGACCCTTCTGCCCCAGCCTCCCCAGTGCTGAGATTATATTGTTATTTTCTCCTCCAGCTATTTTTTTCTCTATTTCCCCCATCTACTTGCAAGCAGTATTGGGTCTGTTCATTTGACCAGTACCTGGAACTATTAACTATATGCCACCACACCTGACTTGTGTCAGGAGTCTTATATGTGGCACATACGAGAAGTATGCAAATAGTTAATTAATGAAATAAATGTAAGAAGAAATTGACCATTAATTTTAAGAGAAAATAAGACACTTTCTCTCACAACGTGTTTGGAAACTGTGCCCATAAGGGTATAAATTTTACAATTCTACATGAAAATCATAATAATGATAATCAGTAACATGTGATCACAAAGCAGTAATAAATTCACCCCCCTGCCTCATGGTTAGGAAAGAAGAGATAAATGTACACACTGTACTCAGAAACAAAGAGGTCCCATTATATGTTGTTATTGATGCCAGCATTAAGCCTTGAGAAGAATCTGTTATTGTTGTGGTTTACATATGCTACTTGCTCAGTAGAACTGGGCCAAGCAAAACATTCAGGATCTAGAAAGTGTGGACACACCTCAGTTTCTTCAGTCCCTATGGGTGAAGAAAACCTGAGTAGATTTTCGTGTAAATCAAAAGGAAGTCTCTCGGAACTAGTGGACAGTCAAAATCAATCATTATTTCACTGTGATATACGGACCAAAATAGGTGAAAGATCACAGATCAAATTAAGTACTGACTTCTTCTCATACATGTGAAAGAGGACGGCTTTAAGTAGGAAATCAGGGTGAGACCAGAGAACAGAGGGTTATGTTTCTATACCTCACCAGTGTAACGGGATATTGCGTGTAACTATGCTTTCAACTCCGAATCAGATATGTCTCTCCTTTTTATCTCTCATGAGACAGTTCTAACCAAGTTTTATCTAGAAATTAGTAATTCCAGGAACTGGTCAAATAAACAGACCCAATATTGTTTACAGGTATATGGGGCAAATAGAGAAAAACATAGCTGGAAGAGAAAATAACTTAGTTTGAACAACTGCAACATCATACACACATATCTACAACTATATATACATATCTATCTATCTATATGTCCATATATCTTTGTGTCTATTTATCTATCTATATCTATCTCTGTATCTCTCTATCTACCTATATCTTGTACTATCTTATTTAAAAATAAGTATGCCCTGGGCTTGAAAATTTAGTATCATAACATGTCTTTTTTCTTATAATTAACACGAGAAGTTGGGTTGAATCAGAAAGCACAATACATGAAAGAATGAAAGCTAAAAGTGTATTTATAAGGCAATTTGGTAAAAAAAAATACAGTATTCTTAGTGCACAAATAATAGAAGTGTCAAAAAGTTAAAGCCAAAATATATAGAATAAAAGCAATTAAATAAATCATACAGAATCATTTACAAAGAGGGCAACTGCCTGACTCCATATAAATTTTGAAAAGACATTTAAGAAATTCTTAGACCATTCTTAAGATAATATAGTTCAATAAGAATTAAATGAAATTATTTTATATTTCAGGAAAAAAAGATATGACTGCTATATTAGCACTCAAAGATACCTTGCTTGTTCAAGCATTTACTCCGAAGTATGAAAATCAAATAATTTTATATTAATTATTTAATGATAATATAAAACTTCTTTCTCTTCATCAGACTTTATACAGAGAGCTCCTAAAGATTCAGGTAGAAAAATCTTAGAATAATATTAAGAAAGCTTGGTAAGAAGATAGAATATAATGTAAATATAATACATAGTATAATACAAAATAAATGTAATATATATAATACACATTCTAGCAATAAGTAGTTGGAAAAGGAAACAAAGGAATAAATAAAATTTACATAAAGTGTTTAAATGATTAGAAATAACATAGAGATTTTTGGAGGCAGGGTACCGGGGATGTAATTCAAGCCCTTGTGCTTGCTAGGCAGGCGCTTGTGCCAATGAGCTATGTCTGTGGCCCAACTTTAAGATTAAAGGGACAGGATCTGTAGGTAAAAATCCTATGAAAACTTCTTCAATGATTCAAAGAATACAAACAAGACTCGCTAAAGACAACACATGTCGTTTTGTGTGATGCAAAATGGGGACAATTTTCAAGGAATTCATGTAAAACAAAATTAATACATAACAAAATCAACTCATTTCCAGTTACAAATAACTGTGTTAGTTCCTTCTCCCGAGAAGAAAATCCTATGTATTCTTTAGGCAAGAATACTACTAAAAATGATAGTAAAGGTTATATAAATTTCCACATAATACACAAAAAATATGAAAGGAGAATAACAAATTTTGTCTCACCTTGCTCACAGTGGAAGAAGCTATAACCCTTTGGCATTCAACTCAGAGTAGTGCTGGGATAAGAAGAGCAAATGAAACCACCACGGATGCAAGTAACAGCCTATCCATTTGATTACAGCATCCGATCACATCCACTGTGCTAACTTTTAGATAAACATTCCAGTGTATTTCTGTTTAAAGGACATATTAATATTTGCTGTTCCCTTTCATTCAAATGCTCTGTGATTCAATATATACCCACAGATGCTATGTCACATCATTTAGGTATATGTTAAAATTTCCCTGTGTAAAAGAAGCTGCCAATGAACTGTCAGCCAAAAGAACAGTCTCTACTGCTTTTTTTTTGCTTTGTTACGATCGACTGCTTATGTATGCATCCAGTTATTTTCTCCTTTTCCCTACTTGGATATCATAGCAAAGAGGACAGACATTTTAATTATTTTGTTCTGCATTACAGTCCCAGAACTTAGAAAATTTCATGGCACAAAATATACATTTGAAATCCTAAAATAAGTCACAATATTTATATGAGAATTTAAAGTGGAACAAAAGAGGCATTTCAGTGTGGGAGGAAAGGGTGGTTAAACTGAACGGAGCTGGCACAACTGGCTGCCCATCTGGAAAGAAATGAAGTCAAAGCCTGTCTCACGTCACATAAAAAATAAATTCCAGATGGTTTCCAAGCTTAAATACAAAAATAAATGATTAAATAAATAAAACAGAAGTATTGCAAGACATTATAAGCATTTGGGATAACCTTCATGAACAAGAAAACAAAGAAGAAATAAAAAGGAACATACCTACTTAAAAAATAAGTTAGAATATGTAGGTATATATACTGCTTATTATTTCTATATAGAATAGATACATTACTCATACAAAATCACCTAGGTGAAAATATATACACATGCATATAGAGAAACATAATAGCTATAGTTTATTAGCATATTGTCACACATTAACATATATTACTACAGTTTTTCTGATGACAGAAAAATTGTGCCATCTTTTAAAAGTTATAAATTTAAATTACAAAAATAAAAATACAATGTATTTTAAATGTCCATTCTAAATAGTGATTGACAATATGAAGTAATATTCATATTTATCAAAATATGAAAATAAAAGCTAGATATCATGTGTATCTTTATCTCAATCACATTAACAAAATTTAAAAAGTCATAGTTCATTTATGTTGGAGGGCCAGGAGAAAAATGCTCTTATGCAATATACGAATTTACATGGAGACCACATTCCTTATCAATTTGACATAATGTCATAAAATTTATTGTACTCATATTCTGTGTTAGTAAGCAAGCTCCCAAGATGCAGTGACTTGGAATTGGAATAATCAACACTTTTTTATACATCTAAAGATTATGTGCTTCTCACTGTGCTCCCTGCTGTAGTCTTGTGAATAGACTCTCCTTACTCTACAATCATTCGGACAGTAAAAGATTTCAGAAAATAATGAAACAGGGTGGATATGTAGCTCCATGGTAGAGTGTGTGTCTAGCATCGGCAAGACCTTGAGTCTGATTCCTAGCATGCACTTACATGCAGACAGGCACACACGTACCCACACAGAACGCTCTTAAATGTATGTAGATGCTTGCACAGGTTATTGTGATGAAATATAAGTAGATGGCTACACCTTTGGTTACTACTGTAAGGTAGGACTGGAGGGTAGCCAAGTTGTTACACTGTTTAACACTAATTGCTACAATGTTTGTACCACAAAGCAGGATTAATAAAGATGTCTTTTAAAGGGATTAGAGTTTTTATTAAAAGTTGGAGTGACGTGTGCATATGTTTTCTAGGTGACTTTTACTTTTGTTTTAGATATTGCGTGGTGAGTGGACTCTCCTCTGTTCTTCCCACAACCCCTGGTAAATGCGTAACACTCCACTCTTTGCTTTTACGAATTTGGCTATTTTATATCTCTCATTCAAGGTGAGTGATTCAGTGTTGGTCCGTCTGTGACTAGCTTATTTCATTTAGCATAACATCACAATTGATTACATTGTGAAATCATTCAGTTTCACAGCTAGGTCCTGAATGCTCACCATCTGTGCTGAGGCTGGTGCTGCATAGAGATAAGTAGCAGCATAGTCACCGTGGCCCACAGGAAATGCATTTATGCCTTTTCCCTTTTGTGAGTATGGATGTGGTAAACATCTTATCCTAAAACTTCCTTTTGATCTAGGATGACTGCTTCATGGTACATTCTTAACAGTAAAATTATTAGGTCAAAGAGAAAATGAAATATTTGTGAGAACTTGGTATCAATTCCCAGCCACGCAAGTGACATAAGGGTATTTTTCACCCATTTGAAAATTTTGGCAACCTCTAGGAAATATGATCATGTCTCATGTCTCATGATCTTGGTGCAAAAATATTCCAAAAAAAAGAAAGACTGGCAAAAACCTACATATTTTTCTCCTGTAATATATTTTATCCCATAGATGAGATCCAAGTAAAGCTAACTTCTCATCAAAGGGAGAAGAAAAATAATATTTATGTAACCGGGCTTTACACTATGTCATATACAACTTTGTATGCGCTACTTCCTTTATCACAGGTACAAAAGCCTCCACAAATCAATACCTGACTGACAAAGCTTTACAGGTATAAAGGTTGTAGCTTATATAATGTTTTCATTTGTGTGATTTCTTTTGTGACTAACAAGTTTTATCAATCTAAAAAAAGTGTTTTGATTTGTCTGTTGTTCCTTGGAGTTCTCAGTTTGAATAAGCATGTAGTAGTTGATTATTCAGGAAGCTGTTAAAAAATAACTTCAAAATGTGATTTACATTTGAAAAAGGAGGGAAGGAAGAATGTCAGGGAAAATGTTTTAAGGGAACTTTATGAAAGTATTTGAAGCTTGAAAAGATGATTTCCCCTCCTCCTCAACAATTTCCAACAAAAGCTCAATTTCATACTTCTCCTTCAAGCTTATGTCCCTTTAATTTTAAGAGACCTTAGCTTGGCTTCTTTTTTGATATTCCAATGAAAGGCAAAGCAGACAATGAGACCTTACAGATCTGAAACGCTGCCTTCTCTCATTCCCCTCCCACTTCCTCCTCAAAACTAGATATCCCTCCCAGAAAAGCCACTCTTTCTGATGATGGAACTCCATGATTGCAGTGAGTACTGGCAGTTATATTATAGGGGCACACATCAAGTAAAACAATACTTGAATTTAATAGACCCATTCACAGTGCATCAATTCAAGAGAAGGAGGAAAAGAAGGTGGGGAAAAAAGAGGAAGAAGACAGTAAAGGGGAAAGGGAGATAGGCGGAAGATAAAAACGATCATGGTAATATATAAATATGTATATAATCAGCATTTTCCCCCAAACAAATGTTATTATCATATAATACAAACATATACCACTTAAAATAGAATGGCATCTTAAGGATAAATATAGTCAACTTCTATTCAAGGTAGTTGAAGCCAAATATAAATACAGATTACTTAAAGAAATCACTGAAGTACTTCTTCAGGAGATGCAGTAGTGCCAAAGGGCTCTGTAAGTTGAAGATGGGAAGCAGAAAATTGCAGAGATTTGTTTAGTAGCTGGATATTTGGCACTATGGAGATAAAAAGTGATAATTATAGTTTCATGCTTTCTATTAAAATGCAGTGCTCTGCGGGCTTTGAAGTGCACCCAGTCAACCAAATATCAGTTAGGCATAACAAAACCTCCCAATGCTTGGCACCGGAGGTGTTACTCATCCATCTTGCAGAGAGGGTCAAATTCCAAGGAATTACAACTTGCACAGAATGACTCAGTTAGCATTGGAGTGCAAGTTAGGACCAGATTTCATAAGTCTAAGTCCATTTTTCTTTCTCCACGGCAACATAAAAATTTGTGAAGAGGACACTATCCATATAAGCTTCCTTTGTCCCTGAACTCTTCCATGATTGTTGCTGAATCAGGCAAATGCAACACAAGACATGGAAAATGGTTGCAATATTGGAAACAAACAAATGTCCTTCACACGTTCTCAACAAGGGAGTAAGTTCAGTTCAGCAAGCTACAGAATGGTGGCTTTGACACTTACTTAGCACAATTTTAGAACAGTGATAGATAAAAGGTTTGGGAGAACTGAGAAAACTGGCATGATTCATATAGTTTATAAACTTCTGTTTTCTGGGGCAGGGCTTGAAAATAGTTAAAGGCTCACTACAATTTAATTAGTAAAATTCCTTGGATGAGTGTAAGTGTTCAGAAGAGAACATGGCTACATAAGGTTCTCAAAATCTATATCAACCTCCTCTAGCTATTTTTATGAATAAACATAAGATGCTTTCTCTGAAAGTACCTTTAGGCAAAGTCTCTAGTAACCAACTCTTCCAAATTAATTGCTACCTTCTACATAAGAATTTTGGAGCTTTGTCTATGTTAAGCAACCTCATTTTCTCCTATATTAAGTTTACTAGACCATAAAAAGTAAGTAGATAAGATATGTCTGGACCAGAGCAAGACATTTGTCAAATGTCTTTCTTTATAATATCCACATGGAAAAGGCTAGTATAATTAGAAGAACTAATGACTGCTTGAATGATTTTATCCAAATGAATTCATATGAATTTAGAGTGAAATTTCCAGTTGGATGCTTTGAGAGGAGGTAGGGAACACATTCATCTTTTGGTTTGCTGTTTAACAGTACAGTGGTGGTAATAATTTTCATGAGTATTGTTTTTGTTCTTTTTTGTCTGATTAGGAAGATGTTCCCTCCACCTTTTGGGAGAAATGGTTTTCTCTTTATCTCATGAAATTCTGAGTTCTCAGTGAAGCTTTTTATTCCTACTTACCTAGCCAGAAAAATAGGCATGTGATCCAAACCTTGCCAATAAGAAGAACCCATCACCCACAGAGGGAGGAAGTAGTGAGAGTTTATGCTGTATTTCAAAGTCTGTTCCACATTACTCACAATTTACCAAAGTTGGGCTTTATTCTCCTCTGGTTGGCAGAGATAAAAACACAGGGGCAGAGAGTTATTTACATTTTCTCAAGGTCATGCATTTGAAAGTTCTGAGAGCAGATTCATATCCTGTGACATTTTGGTTCCAAGCTGTGCACCTGAAGTCAGTGTTTCCATTAGGCACAGGAGGCAAAGAGGCACTTTCAAAGGACCACAGAAGTGTTTTGGTTTAGATTTCTTTTTAAGTAAGTAAGAAAAGAAAAGAAATATATGAATATGGCATGCATCATCATGAATTCCGCCTGGATTATATCCATTGTATACGAGGGTGGCCATAGAATATGCTTGACTGTTTCTATGGGGGAAGAGACTCACCTGAAAAGCACGTAAGGCATATAAATGGTGTTGTGTAGCCCTCCTCTGAAGCTCACTCTACTTCCTTTTACCTAGAAAAATGGAGAATAAAATAGGCTTTGTACAGAAAGGGCTATAACGATTGAGCTATACTCTGTGCCTCCTCAGCCTGCTCTAGCTCAGTGTCATCGCAAATGCGATGGCAGGAGCTTCTATTGTTCCTGGCTCCCACATAGTCACAGGAAGGTTTTCATGAATTTTTTTCTGAAAATGATTAGCAAACTAAGTAGATGAATTTTCTTTTTAATAGCTCATCCAATCTGAACTTATCACCAATAACAATGACAAGTGGTATTTAAGTTATACTTTCTAATTAAAAAATGCAGGGTTTTGATTTCAATAAACCTTTGTCCAAATCCAAACCCTGTCTTTACTCAGTGGATTCACAGCTCAGATTTTCTCTCTCTGAATGGCAATGGAGCGTTTTTTTTTTTTTGAGCTTTAAAATGTTGTTTTCAATAATTGTAGTGTGGGAAATGGGTAATGAAGTCGGAAGTTAGTTAGAGCCCCTAAGCCTAAGTAACCTTGACCACTAGAGATATATATTAATGCTCTCAGACTTAGGGAATTGAACAAGTATTCAGTAAATGGTGACTTTTGTCTTTATTAGTTTGTACTTCCACAACGCAGGTAAGAAAACACATTCAGATAGCAAGAATCAGTTGTTGATATTAAAATTACAAAGCCAAAATCCAAATTCAGTGAAGGGTTGTTGCAGCAGGTGAGCTCACCAGCACATGCAGCTCATCTTGGGTTCCTGTGAAAAGTAAAAGATTAATATAAACTCAAGAGAAAAATTTTGCTATCCCTTCCATTCTTATCTCCACCATTATATTCAAGCCTCTGAGAAGTCCCTTGTATTATCTAGTGTATATATATATATATATATATATATTTGTTGTTGTTGTTTCTGTGTGTGGTAGCATCCTATAGATTTCAGATTTAAGTTCTTATACCATCAGAAAATTTCGAAGGAGGTCAGAAGACTGGGGCCACTTTTTCTGAAGGTGAGTATTGCTCATTTACCGTGTCCATTCACAAAATTGGGAATTATAGTTACCTAGAATGTATGAGACTGTAGATAATTATGGGATAGTAGTAGCAGTTAAAATATTAACAAAAAGAATTACTTAGATTTGACCTGTATGTCATGCTCTATACTTTGCAAAAGACTTTTAAAGTTAATCTCATTCAGTCTTTACAAAAATATTTGAAAAAAGGTCAGACAGGTAGTTTTCGTCCCAATTTACAAAATAAATAGCTGAGACTAGGTAAAGCGAATTGGCTCCTCACCTTCAAATCCAAGATTTCTGCCTCTACATCCTTGGGGACAATATGCCAAATGTTTAAGGACTACTAAGGCCATTTATTCATTAATCTACAAAGGGTACCCACAGTTTTAGATTGCATGCATAGGAGAACACATGCCCTCTCTGTGTTTACAAATAAACTTGAGGCAACCAATGTTGGATAGGAATTTTTGTTATATGAACATATCTTATTATTCTTTTGTATTGATTGGAACAATGAAAGAACGTTCTTGCCCAGAACTTTACGTTAAAAACTTCACAATCTGAGAAAGAAATAGGCGTAGTAACAGCTAATTTCACATGGAAGAATATGATATATAATTTTTCCCCTTCCTTCTTGCTTTCTTTTCTCCTTTTTCCCATCCCAGTCTTTTCCTTTTGAGCAGTTTCTTTCCCTTTCACAATATCTATTGCACTGTTTGGATTTTGTTTCCTCTTTCAGCTTCTTACACGGGAGACAGTACAGCGTTTACGCTCGCGCGTCTGATTTATTTCGCTTATGCGTAGCTGCATTCATTTACCTAACGTGATTGTACCACTAACTTCTATCGGATTCTTGAAAGGCAAAGTTAATGCTTTATTGTTTGATCAACTTTGCAAGGCCTCTATCTGGCAATCTAAATGACAATCTCGAATATAACCATATGTAATATAACAGCCATTGGTAATTTGCTAGGATCATGGTTTGAAATTCTGCATCATTTCAATTGTTTTTTTTTTCCTTATATTTTATTCTCCTTCAAATAAAAGAGGTATAGAACAAATGCATAGAGAGTCAATGGAGTAGATGATTTCTTGAATGTGGCAGGCTACTAGATACAGGTTTTGATCCTGTCTGTCAGTCTGTCTTTCCTTGGGCAAGTTGAATTTAATAACATTGGGAGTTACTATTGAAAGGTGTTGGTTTAGTTGATGATTGCTCTGTTTTAATTTCATTTGATTATGTTTTATCTCATCACCTTGCGTGATAGAATCATGCCTTTTGGATTTCTGGCTTTGTTGATCTAATTGTCTTTGTCTAGGTTATCCTTGAATATTTTCTGGTGATCGTGTGTTTTTTACATTGCGTTTTCATGGCATGTAATCTAAAAAATTCACAGACTGAAAACAGGATGAAAAACAATATTTTCTTGAAGAAGACCCTAAAAACAAATAGGGGTAGCAATTTTATTCTCAGACACTTCCAGCTAAAACTGGCCAGAAAGACAAAGTAGTCATGACATATTAATTATTGGAACAACTCAAGAGGAAGAGGTAATCCATGTAACGTATATGTGCCAAATACTGGAGAAACTAAGTTAATAAAACAAATACTGCTAAACATAAAAGTTCAATTACACACAAAGAGGATCATAGTGGCAGACCTCAATATCCCACTTACAGACAACTAAACAAAAAAAAATCAATAAATAAATATTGGAACAGAACACAATTTTGAACATATGAACTTAATAGATAACTACAGAATGTTCCACTATACTTCAAGGGAATACACCTTCTTCTCAGCAGGACACAGAACTTTCTCTTTAATAGAACACATAGTGGTCCACAAAGCATGCTTAAATAAAGACAAGAGAATTGAAATCCCCCAGTGTTTACTGTCAGAACACTGTGTATTGAAAGCAGAATTTAATTGCAGAAGAAACTATAGTTTATAAACACCTGGACAATCAAAAAATATCTGGAGGATGCAGCAGATCTCAAAAGACATCAAAAAGAATAAGCAATCTGTGGAATCAACTAATATGGCCTGTACAACACACCAGAACCTATACAACACAAAAGAGCAGCCCTAAGCGGAAGATTATTGCAGTCAGTACTCACAGTACAAACCTGGAGTGAGCTCAAGTAAATAACCAAGTGATGAACTTTGTGATACTCAGAAATCAACAACTTTCAAACTGAAAATGAATTTCTGGATGAAAAATCATAAAGATCAGAGTAGAAATGAATGGAATTGACACCAAGAAACAAGACAAAGAATCAGTGAATCAAAGAATTGTCTATATACAAAAATAAACAAAATAGATGACTCCTTCACTAAACTTACCGAAAGAAAGAGAGAATCACTCATAGAAATGCAATTAGAACTGAAAAAGGCAAAACCCAAATGGACAACACTTTTTGAAAACCAAAAGATAGTAATTACAATTTAAAAAATTGTATTCCAACAAATAAGCCAGATTCCTAGACCCATAGAAATCACCAAAACTCAACCAAGAACACATAAAATTTATGAAAAGATTGATAACAAATAATGAAACTAACAAGTAATGAAATAAAAATTACCAGGGAAGAAAAGCCTAGGACATAATGGATTCACTGTTGAATTCTAAAAGACCACCAAAGACATTATAACATAATATTCCTTAAACCCTTCAATAAAGTTTCAAAAGAATAGGTGCCTCCAAACTCAAACCAATACCACTTTGATCACGAGAATAGACAAAAAGACTCCATCTAGACATAGAGGCAAAAATCCTCTATGAGATATTAATAGAATGCAACACATGATTAAAAGGATCGTAGGTTGTGGCCAAGTAGCTTCATCCCAGAGCTGCCAGGATAGCTCAACAGATGCAAATAAAAAACTGTAATATGCTATCTAAACAACAAAAAGGACAAATACTGTATTATAATGTCAATAAATGGAGAAAAAGCTGTTAACAAAATCTAACACTTATTCATGATAAAAACCCTGAGAGACAAGTGTAGAAGGACCTTATATGAATTTGTTAAAAAATAATTTATGACAAAGCAATGGGTAATACCATCTTAAATAGAAGAAAATTGAAAACTTTTCTTCTAAAATCTAGAACAAGACAATGATGGCTAGTATCACCACTTTTCTTTAGAAAAGTATACTATTCTCTTTTTTTTTTTTTTTGGCGGTACTGGGGATTGAACTCAGGACCCTGCACTTGCTAGGTAAGTGCTTATTCCACTGAGCTATATCCTCAGCCCCTAGAAAAGTGCTCAATGTATTAGCTAAAGCAGTGAGGTGAAAGAAAGAAAGAAAGAAAGAAAGAAAGAAAGAAAGAAAGAAAGAAAGAAAGGGAAACAGGAAAAATATATATACGGTAGATGTCAAATTATTGTTATTTACTGATGATATTATGCTCCTTATAGAAGACCAAAAAAATTACAGCAAAATACTCTTGGAATTAATGACTAATTTCAGCTTTCTAGCAGTATATGAAATCAACCCACACAAAATCAATAGGATTCCTTTACACTAATAATAAATAAACTGAGGGCTGGAGGTACAGCTCAGTGGGCTAAGTGCTTGCCGCTGAGCACTAGGGCCCTGAGTTCGATCCCCGGTCCCGGAAAAAAAAAAAAAAAAAAATAAATAAATAAACTGAGAAAGAAATAAGTAAAGCAATAACATTCAAACAGTATCAAGAAAAATTAAATACCTGGGAATTAAGCTACCAAGTAAGGAAAAGACCTCCTCCGTAGAAACTATGGTACTCTGAAAAAGAAGAGTAACATAGAAATTAGTCAATAGAAAGATATTTGCTCTTATGAGATTGGCAAAAGCAAAAGTGTCAAAATAGCAATGCTTAGAAAATTGATTTATAGATTTAATGCATTCTCAATGAAATTACTAAAGCTTTGCTTATAGAACTAAATAAAATAATACTCAAATTTATACAGAACCGGAAGAGATTCAGACTAGCAAATGCAATCATGGGAAACAAAAGCAAAGAAGAAAGCATTATAATACCTGAATTCAAGATATTCCACAGTGGTAAAAGTGGCCTTATGTTGGTGCAAGAATCGACCTGTGGATCCATGGAACAGGACAGGGGCTGCAGAAACAATTTCAAATACATTTAATCATTTGATCTTTAACAAGTGGCCAACAACTTTCACTGAAGGAGTGATAGTCTCCTGAGCAAATGGTTCTGGGGAAGCTGGAGCTTTGTCTCCCAAATGTGCTAAACTAAAATCAAAGTGGATGACATATATAGATATTAGAATAGAAACAATGAACATATTGGAAGACAAAGTGGTGAGACTCTTGAAGTCCTAGATGTAGGCGAGGACTCTCTGAGCAGAGCTCCAAGGGCAAAGCGATAGTAACAATAACAGCGAGAAAGCAAATGAAATTTCATCAAATTAAACTCCTGCACAGCAAAAGGAGCAATCAATGGAGGGCAGAGACAATCTAAAGAGTGGGACAAATGCATTTGCCAGCTACTTATCAGAAGATAAATATATAGAATATATAAACATCCCCCATGAGACCACCCAAAATAAAAGAACCAACTGAAAATGGGCAAGTGAAATGAATAGTCATGCCTCAGAAGTACAAGAGATCAGTAAACATGTATAAAATGTTCAACACCTCTGGCCATTAGATAAATGCAAAATAAAACAACACTAAAATTTCATCTCAAATAAGAAAGAATACTAACCATCAAGAAATCAAACAGTGCTGGGGTCATTGTTGTGAAAAGGAACCCTTCTATATTATTGGTGCAATGTAAACTCTTACAAACATATGGAAATCAGTATGGAGATTTTTTGAAGAACTAAAAATACAAATTCCACTTGTCCTAGCTACTCCATTTCTACATATCTTCCCAAAAGCCATAAGACATCATAGTCTAGTAGTACACATATATCAATGTTTATAGCAACACAATTCATAATAGTTGAGTCCTAGAAGAAGCCTTTATGCCCATCCATAAACAAATGACTAAAAAAAAACGTGGTACCTATACAGAATGGAGTACTGTTCAGCTATAAAGAAGGATCAATTTTTTTTTTTTTTTTTTTGCGGTACTGGGGATCGAACTCAGGACCCTGCGCTTGCTAGGCAAGCGCTTATTCCACTGAGCTATATCCCCAGCCCCAAAGAAGGATCAATTTAAAACATTTGCAGGAAAATGGACACATCTGAAAAACATAAAGTGAAATAAATCTTGCACAAGCTTAGGTGCCTTACATTTCTCTCATATGGATAATACAAGGTACAAGTTAAGGGCAAAATAAAAGAATGATAAATGAATGCAGAAGACCATTTGCAAGTGGGGAGGGATCAAAGGGATGGTGAGTGGGGATCAGTGGAGGGAAAGCAGACATAAAAAGTCTTAACGCGCATCAAGTTTGTAGACCAAATGCCCACAGGGAATGTGAACCTTATACATTGCAAACATGAAGTAAAATAATAATAGAAAATTTAATCATAATGAAAATGAGAAAAGGAGACCTACATATGGAAGGAAGGAGGGCAGTGTGTAGGGGGAAGGGGATAAAAAGAACCAAGATGACTTAAGTGCATGTACCCAGTCCCCAAGATGGGTATAAACCGCATGTACTCCAAACATGTACTAATGCAAAAAAATTTAAAAAAAAAGAATTATGGAGATTATGAGAATGAATAGAAAACATCTCTGTTTCGGAGATTGATGGAAGGTTATGAAGAAACACATTTCGGGCTTAACCATAAGGGTAATATTTGTGGTCAAAGAAGAAAGAGAACAAATTAAGTAAAGATCATGAGAAAATTTGTAACATCACCTAACTTATTTGTGGATTTGCAAATACGATTCCCCTTTTGTGTATTGATGAGCATAGGCACAGGTTTTAGCAGTTTCTCTAATGTTTTAGCAAAGAGGGAACATGCTTCCAGGCCCAATGCCCTTCCAACAGTTTCAGACAGATATAGAGGGGCCTGATGTGCCTTTATTCAGGGCTCACCCATAGCATTTTCAGACACTTCCTCCGCTCTTTCTCATCAGCACAGCAGAGGTTCACAGTTGTTTACCGCCAGCACCCACTTCCCACTTTAAGCCATCTGTTTGCACCAGGGAGAGAAAGGAATCTGCATGTTACTTCTGTTTGCTCCTACTTATCCCTATTACCAAGATCCCACCGAGCAAATGGCCTTATTATGGGGTAGCAATAGGCAATAAAAACGCATTGCGTTTGGCACTCACAGCACCTTACAACCAGGAAACTCAAGTTGTCTTATAAACGTTCATCATGTTTAATCACTGAGCTGGTCTGTAAGTAAAAACACTGGACTGGGGTAAGGAGAACTGGTTCTTCCCTTCATTGTCCACTGTAACCTTTACTAAGTCTTTCAGCCTCAGCTATCCAGCATTAAAAACACAATAAGAATGAGCCGAAGCTCCTGGATTTTAAAAGTCTGCGTTCATTGTCTAAAAGGAATTCCAAAGATTTGGCTTTTTCAGATATCATTGCAGACTTCGAATAAGTGACCAACTATTTGAAAAGAAAGTTATCGTCCTGTTTTGTCCTCAGATCCTTTGGGGGAGAGTGTCAAGAAACACAGACAAGGAAATTTCTTTTAAGAATTTTGTCCTTTTCAAAGTCTAAAAGTTCATTTAAGTCTCTAATCAATGTTCTGAGTCTCATATTCTCTGTCTCTGTATCTGTCTCTGTCTGTCTGTCCCTCACCCTCTTCCTTTCTCTCTGCCCTTTGTTCCTTTCTTCCTATTGTGTTACTAATGTGTGATTAAGAAATTAACATGAACACCTGTAGATGTGGAAGTCAGACCAGCATGGTGCCATAGGACTTTATCCTGTATCTTCATTGCTACTTCCTCTCTACATGGCCTGGCCTGAACTATTTCTTCTCTTTCTCAGCTTTAATTTTCTTATCCATTACACAGAACTAACAGTATTTGTTTATAAAGTTATTATGTGGGCTAAACACAGTGAAGTTTGCAACAAGCCTACTAGGGTAGGACAGAGAAACTCAATAAAAACTACAATGAGGAAATCAGATTCAGCATGTTCCACTTTTGTTCAAATGCAATCATTAGAGCAAATAGAAGCATAGTCACACCATATTCAGAGTGGCCCTGCAATCTACTTCACACTTGTAAATCTGAGCTCATCTGTTACAGGGAGGGAGTTCACTCTTTCTAATGGTTTGTTGTGAAAGGGAGAACAGGTGATGTGTATATAATATTTTGTGTATAGCTCTGTCCACAGTAAATAGTAGATAAATCATTGTCATAAAAAAATTCATTCTTTAGCAGATTCTGTCCTACAAAATACTTCCTGAACACAAGTTAAGTCCTAGGTTCTATGCATTATGCTGGGCATACAATGAGAAATATATTTCATTCATTCACTTCCTCAGTATGAGTTTTGCTCTAGGAGCAACATGAAATGACATTCAGATATTTCCTACCAAACCTTTTATAGTATGCATGGGAAACTATGAAATCTCAAAGAAAAATATTTGGCTTGGCTAAAGGACTACACTCAGAGTTGGTTTCTTCAAGGAAATTATGAGTGTGTTGAGTCATGAAGGATAAGCAGACACAGCTCATCAAAAGAGGATAAGAAAAATATATGCCTTCTAGGAAGCTAAACACCACAGAAGAGCAATTCTCAAGGTTTGTGTTCTATTAAAATCTGGGGAACTTTGAAAGACTTTAGTCTGTGATCCCATTCCCATATCAATGAGGAAAAGTCCTGTATTCTCAGAGCTCCTTAGGTGATTTCAATGTGCAGCCATGAGGAAGAAGCATTGCTATAAAGTATGGGGGCATAATTAGTGTGGATGGAAAACTACAGTGCCCTGAAATAAGCAGGAACCAATGAGAAAGGACTTAATAACAGGGCAATGAGGTGGTACTTAACTTACACCTGGTAAACAGCAATTGAGTTTAAGAGGAGAGAGAAGAGGCGTATTTGTGCTGCAGAAGGGTATCTTCAAACAGAAATCAGTTCTGAATTCCAGAAGAAGCCAAAACAAAAATAACATGATGATTTGCCATATTTGGAAAACATAAAGCACATTGACTAGTTTTGGGAAAATGTTCTAGCCCTGAGGGACATATGGAGGCCTATATATGTACTAATCTGTCCGATTTTCCTCAGGCATCCAAAAAAACTTCTTAGCATATGAACTTTGGCATTTGTGGTTTTATGAATTCTACCTAAAGAGACTGGAAGCATTTGCCAAACAACCTGAGTAGCCATTTGACAGAAGTTGCTCAATCCTCAAGGTAACAAATGTTTATGGCATACTGTGGGTCAGAGCAGGTTAGTAACAAGGTTATTTCTCAGGTAGAAGTTTGCCAAGTACCTCAGTTTTTTCATTTTTAAACCATGGCTTCTTTGGCCCATTGCACTCTTTGCCTTTCAAAGTACTGAGTGCCTAAAATCCCACTTGTCTTTTTTTGTTTTAAAGCAGCATTCTCATTTGAACAACAACTCAAATGTACCAGTTACTCCTTTTCTTGTGTGCTGGGAATCAAACTCAGGACCTTGCTACTTGCCAGGCTTGCCCGGTGTTGCTATGTTATACCCCCGACCCGTACCACTGACTCTTCACTGAATTTGTAATTTATGTGAATCTAGAACAAACTCCAAGTGTGGAGTGGAAATGGTTATCTGGTGTGAAGAGAGCTATTAGGCTTAGCAAATGTTTTGAGTAGAGAAAGATCTTTGAATGCTGGTGGGGCTGTGATCACTTTAGCAGAGCTGGATAGAAAGAGATTCCTATTGTGGCACCATAAAGCAGATCAAGGACAGAGCAGCTCATTACGCAGCAGCTGAGGCTGCTGAGGCCAGTACTGACATGGGCACATCTGACCCGATGCTTCTGAAGAGGAAGCAGCAAGTGGGATGAGCTATCTTGACCCTAATGAAGAAGCAGAGACAGACAGGCAGCCACCCCAAACTTCCTGCCTCCTGCTTCTTTAAGGAACCAAACCTCTGCCTGCGAGCAGATAGCTGCATTTGTACGACTCAACAGTGACACCCAGTGACTCCTCTGTCAACCCCAGGTGACTGTTCCCAGAGGATCTTTGGGGGGAACAGTCACCTGGGGTTGCCTTGCACTGAAGCAGCAACGCCAGTCATGTCAAATTCAGTTTCGAAAGAGACGCAAACAGTAAGTCTCAGTTTGTATTAATGTAATCAACGAACTGCTGAAGCATATTCTTCTCCCCTGTTGGGCCATGTCTGATGTCAAACTGCAGCACCGTGTAGAACTGTATTATATCTGCTTGAATTAAGAATCACTATTAAGAGATTATCTCTTTCATACCCTGGGTCTAGATTGCATATACTCTGATTGTCTTTCACTCTGAAACATTCTTGCGTGTACACACGCACACAGTTTGGTTCACAAGATTTAGACTTCAATAATGGAAGTGTGACCCTAGAGGCAGAACTATTAGCACACCCATGTCATTATATATTGAGCTCACTCCAGCTGTACTTAGAGACGAAGATTAACAATTTATAGCATAACTAGAGAAAAATGTAGACCATACACAATGGCATTCCAAACTATACTATTTAGAAATAAGGAGATATGAGGACGTTTAGCTTAGAACACAAAATTTCTTCATGGAGTGCAGAGAAAAGAGTGATGCTTTCCTTCAAATATTGAATAGGAAGATATTTCAAAAAGAGAATTTTTGCTTGGTCCCAGAGGACCAAAATAGAGTGAAAGTCAGAGGAAATCTGCTTCCCCTCCATGTAAGGAAATACTTTATAATGATTGGATCTACTGGAAAATGCAAGAATCTCAGAAAGCCGAGAATTTCATGTCCTCAAAAATACAGTCTAGGTTCATCTGTTATGATAATTACTATCTCAGAAACAAAAGAACAGGGAGAGAAGAAAAACAATTTCTTGAGCAACTTTATTGCTCAATAATCCAAAGGGAAAAATGGAATGAAAAGAATAAAAGATGCGACCGAAAAACGAAAATAGATGGGGGCTAATGGGGTTATTGATCCGGCCTCAGGCTGTCTTCCAATAAACAAATAGAAGTAAAACAAACAGAGGAAGAACGCCTCTCTGTGTTTGTGTGTGTTTATGTGTATGAGTGTTCAGACACTGAACTTGCTGTCTCTTGATGTCAAATATAGTTTTATTAATGGATGAGGTCAGAGAAGCTGGCAAGTAACTAAGCAGGACAACGGGGCTTTAACCAGTGCAATAGAGTTCAAGGATAGCTGTGATCTCAGGCAGAAATGCTAACCTGGAACTAAGACATTCACCCAGTCCTGAGTGGGGCCCATCCACTGAGAAACTCCACTACTAAGTTCACTTGTGCTTTAGTATATGTGTTGACTTACACTTCAGTCACTTATCAGTGATATGAATTTAGGCAAGTCACTTCCTCTTCCTAATTCTTGGTTTCTTTATTTGTAAAATGGAAGGATTTATACTAACCTGATAAAGTCCAGTGAGAATACACACACACACACACACACACACACACACACACACACACACTACAGTTCTTGGTATATTGAAGTATATATGAACTCCAATTATAATTCTTGATATATTGTAATGTCATTTAATAATAGTCATCAATATGATGAGGGCCCTAGGTGGGAATTGAGAAAATGGACAATGAGAGAAATTCCTGGCACAGTTCTGTACACTTATAAAATGATGGACTGAAGTTTATTGGTAAAATTCTTATATGGTCATTGCTCTGGTACAGCTGTATTGACACCTTAATAGAAGAGCTGAAATTTCTCGATGTCAACTCTGAAACCCTGAGGAGGAATGCAACAACTTCTGTGGTGACACTTATTTTTCTTTTCCTATCATTTTACTCCTCCACTTTGTCTGATCTCTGATAGAGCAACTGGTCTTGGTGTAACCTAACAGACCCTGCGTTCAGCTACACTCTTTTATCTTTTACTTTTTCTCACAGAGTTTATCTGCCACAGTCACAGATGCTTTACCTGACCAGCCAGCTATTTTGGATAAAACATGAAGTGTGAGAGAGTTAAAAGTTCCTGGGGCAACCATGACCGATAGGGTAGAACCTTGTGGATAAAATATTCCCTTTTTCCTTTTCTCAGATATTTCAGCGACATATTCCCTACAGTTGCTCATGATATCGCTAACAGGATTGACCTCCAGTTTCTCACAGGTGTAATAAACTCAATGATCGTGGAATTCACTTGCTTCCTTTCCTCCAATCACATTTTCCTAGCCTTCCACACCTGTGCTTTTTCTCCTTCCCTGTCTCACTGTTCAGAGCCTCTCCTAATATTCCGTAGAATGAAATGATGCAGAATAAACTGCTTCCACAAAAGCCCTCATGTTGGGCTCTGATTTTTAGGGGACATTCCTGCCGCACAGCCTGAGGGAGTGGTAAGACATCCTCAGCCTAACTTCTAGAGATCCAGGTAAGCTATCTAGGATAATATAGTTGCTTCCAGTGTTTCACAGACCAGGTGCACAAGCAGAGTGTGTCAGTGACTTCTTGAAAGGCATGCACCCCGACATCTTGTGTGTGGAGGAGCTCACAGTGTAAAAGGAAGATGACTTGGGGTTTGGAGAAGGGCACTGAAAAAGAAAAGGACAAAGTTGCCTGGGAGATGGAAGAAAAGAGAGAGCAGGCCATTAAAACATCTTTGCACGGTGGGGATGACATGCATTGAATCTCCCCTGTCAGCAGAGCAGAGCGCAGCACCCACCCTGATAAATGCCAGGTCCTCTTGCTGACACTTGATAAAGATTCCAAACGGCAGCAGAGCAGCAGCCAAGAGTGGGATGAAGGTGCTATTTGCTATTCTGACCTCCTCTCTTCTCCCTGATATACCAGGGAGCAGGTGCTAAGTGAATATTTGTGGGATAAGGGGTAAATTTGTGAGGTACAACCCCATGTTGCCATGATAGATGTATAATTATCTGGCTTTTCCTTGAGCCTTTGGGTATCTCTCTATGCAAGGGCACACATTTTTGTTTTTTTCTGCCTTTTACTTTGTTTGTAACTGTATATTGAAAAATAAATTTAGCTATGCATGTCACAGGGAGTGTAGCCATCCATGGCTTCCAGGATGAATGTGTGTGCATGTACATAGAATACAGAAATAATATCACGTGTGTACAGGGACGTGAGTGTGTACATGCAGAACATTACCTGCAGTGATGCCTCGGTTTACACCTCAAATCTCCCCACAGACAGAATTGGATGGGAAGCAAGTCTGGTTTCCCGGTAAGGTCAACACTGAACCTAACCACTGAATTTGTAAATAACATGCATACAGGTTACAGAGAGATAGATAAGCAGACATAGATATTCCATTTTTGAGTTCTTAGATGTTGGCAATGCTATCAGATTTAATGCTTGTATATTGGTATTTGAGGATTTGGAGATTTTCACATTTATATACATTTATGGTAACATTAATATGTTATTTTATCTCCTTTTCCTAGTTTCACAAATTTTCAATGACTTTAATCCTGTTTTTCACAAGTTGTAAGTTCTGAAGATAAAATTTCATTCATTTAGAGAAGAAAAAAATCAGAAATAAAAGAATTCCTTCGTAAGTACTATCTGCAGGCACTGTGCAATTTATTAAAGAGATAAAGGTAGTTCTGAATTTTGGAAAGGTTATTGCAATAGAAACTTCCTTTTATGTTTGACCCCGTCTCCAGAAAGCAGACGCTGTGACTTAGGCACAACTTATTTCAATCCTGAACACTTCCATGAATTCTGTAGGTGAAGTGTTCTTTAGCTATAAAATGTTGTGCTTTATCTTTATAGAGGAAAAGCCTTGCAATAGGCAAGCATAGTGATTCATGTACATAACTCCAGAATTCTTGGAGGCTGAGGCAGAAGGATCACAAGTTCCAGCCTGGTCTTTCATTATTTACTGATACCCAATTTCAAAATTAAAACACACACACACACACAAAGGCCAAAATTAGTGAAAAAGCCCTATGATCACACTCCAGTGTCAGCAGAAGGAAGGAAGGGAGGGAGGGGGGGCAGAAGAAGAAGAAGGAGGAGGAGGAGGAGGAGGAGGCGGAAAGGAAGGAGGAAGAGAAGGAAAAAGAAGAAGAAAGAAAAAAGAATATGACACTACTGCTTTAAAATTCTTCTGGTGAAATTTGTGTATACTTTCTACTGTAGATAGAGTATGATGTAAAACAGTGTCCATGATCTTTTATATCTTTTAACACAAAAAATTGAATAATTTGGAGCCCTTATGATCAAACAAGAATGTGTGAGGCATATTTGTCTCATATAAAACCAGAGCATAGAACTGAAGACTTTCGTTATGGGATCTGTACAACATTCTATTAATTCCCTGATCAAAAATAAATAAGCATACTACATATTATGGGTATATTTTTCAACAGCAAGCAAATGCATAGTTTTATTATTAGTGGGGAAATTACAGAATACATTGACCAATGCTTTTGTAACTGCAAGTCTTCGGATTTGGCCCTGAAATTATTGTGCTCTGTAAAAGAAAGATAAGAACTCTTTCTCTTTCACCCTCCCAGTTACATTTTCACCTATTGATAAAGTAAGGTCTGGGTAATGCTGTATGGAATAAATAAAGATGACAGACTTTGAATCAAATATTGAAAAGGACTGATACGAATAAGCTCTTGACATAGAAATGAGGCTGGGTAGAATTCAGTGACTCGCCTAAGAGCTCATCCTTTACCAGTGGAAATGTAGGTCTTACACTCCAACCCCCTGAGTAACCATGTTCTCTTGATAAAAACTTGCTATTTTTCTAGTTAAGTTTTGGTTATAATGGTCATTGAATAACCACTGTAGAAAAATGCTAGGATAGTAACTAAATTGGAATTTTTCATGCATTCCCATGTTCTTCTTCCTCTCATTTTTTATATTCCTATGTTCACAACTCTATTCCACATGAGATTTTTATTGTGCACAACATTAAATCCTTGCCGGATGTAGCCTGAGACACTGATAATATCTTGGATATAAATAATTCCTACTTGCTTAGCTGTTTTGTTAAGAAAGGTACATTATTTCACTGTTCTTATATAATTTACTCTGTTAATATTTCTATACTAATAGTTGTATCTCCTCTTTTTCCAACCTTTCAGTCTCTGTTGAAAACTCTTAGGACTCACAAAGTAACTCTTCTCAAGTGATTTTGTTTATAAAGGCTAATGTGAGTAATCCCTCAGGAAAAATAAAAAAGAGCAGAAATGTACAATGTGACCTCAGTGTTTTCCAAGTCATCAGGGAGAAAGGAACAACACAATTGTGCTTGACCTTGGTAAAGTTCTGTGGAACAACCAGGTAGGCAAAGGGATAACTGATAAATAACTGCCAGCCTCTGTGAAGGAGGACATTATGCACCCCTTCTTGCTGAACCTCTATATAAGATAGAGAATATCAGAAGTCTTATTCTAAAGGGGAGGAGAAGGAAGTCTGAGAAAGAATATATGCCTGATCAGTGCCTGGGTTATGGTTGGAATCCAGGACCTTTGGATCTCAAAGCTGTGCTCAAGTGAGGCTGGCCCTGAGGGCACTGCTTCATCGGCAGAGCAGAACCTGGCAGCATAGATGATACTTTAATCAATACTCAAAAGAGAACAGTACAGGAGGCAAGTTTTAGTGAAGTTGCTGTGTAATTTCCTAGTAGCCTTATACTGAAGTCCTCAAAACTCCTATGCAAATAGAAGCCTATGCTTCCTGTTGACAAAACGCAACACTTGAGAACGTCCCACATTCCTCTGGCAAAGAGTGTCATGGTTAGAATTCGAAGCAACATAGGAGTTGGAAACAGCCTCCCACTAACCCTGTGTGACCCGTGTGTACAATGTCATGACGATGTCCAAGAAATATGTTGTCCGTTCTCCATTCTACCCCTGCCAACACATTCACTCTTCCAAGGGATGTTTTCAAAACAATAAGCAAGAACTGACCTAAGCATTTTCATTGATTCAAAGATGAAGATAACTTGAAATTCTACTTTATATTCTAACCAAATAGAGTGCTTTCAAACTCTAAAAATCATGTTGATGAGGTTCATGATGGTGGTAATTATAATTAGCATGTGCCAGACACGTATTTGAGATTCTCCGTGAATTATTACCTCCTTTACGCAGAGAGCTGTCTATGCTCCCGTTCCTATCTCTTTGGCCCAGGTATAGTCACCTGCAACAGGATTAATAATTTCTAGGATGCTGTGAATGTCTGCCCACAAGGACTTGAATCTCTCTTGTTCTTACTACTTGTATCCAGAGCCCTAGGAGTTTTTGCATTTTGCACCAGCAATCTAAGAGCTAGAAAACTAATGTCCCCAGCTGCATTGCTTAACCAATGAGAGACTCGAGACATTTGGTGAATATTCCACTTTCGTTACCTCTTGATGATCACCTGAGGCACGCGCCCTGAAGTTACTCAGAGGATCCTAGTAGTCTACAGAGGTAACTTGTTAATTAATGAATTCTTTCTTTGTCTCTTCCCAAATAACTTCCCCACCCTTTGTGCTTTTACTTTCTTTCTTTTCTAAATGTATTTTGTTCCTAAGTCCTTTTTTCTGCATTTCCTTTTGGGGGCTAGAAGGGTGCCTAGGAAGTAGCTTTGAGTATGCTAGTCTAGAATGGGATGGATCATTAGTCAGAACGAAACATAGGATTGGACGCAGCTGTTTAGGATGCTAACAACATATGTCATCCTGCAGCATCACAATCACAAATTGTTTCATATATGCTGAACTGAATTAAGATGCAAGAGGAAGCAGAAAGACCAAGTTACGTAAAAATTCTGGCAGTGAGAAATTATGGGGACAATGGTAATTATAAAATGATGGAACTGGATGAATTTTGGTAAATGCCCTTGAGCCCTAAAATGCAAAGAAATATACAGGCTTCATATAATCACTGTCAACTCAGGGTGTCCTGTGAGAGCCAGAAAACCTCCCAGGCAGCATTTTTAATCCAGGAAAGACTGATTCATTATCAACTCCGAAGTTGGAATGATGCTTTTCTCAAAAGTCAAAACTGTCCTAAAAGAGTGTAACAAAGAAGGAACTAATGTGAGCTCAATCATCTCCAGCAGCCAGAGGGGAGGGAATCACGGAAGTTGGATGTGCAGCTGCTCTAAGGAACTACTCAGAATAAGGAGTAGGATTCGCAGACTTGAAAAGCTGGTGTGTGAGTGAATGCTTCTGAATGTTTGCAAACCATAGATTTTCTTAACACTCTACACTGAAGACTATAAATTCATTACTTTGCTAAAAAAGGATCTCAGTGCCTAGAGACTATGGACAGACAACTGTTAAAGAAGAAAACTCTCAGGATGCTATTTGACCTCAATGTTTTATGCTCACGTTTTTTTCATGGAGTTTGTTAGAGTGATACTGGAGTTACATCATAAGATATCTGAAATGGGGAGAAAATTATCTATTCAAAAATATGGAGTGATGAGAACTGGCTCATATCATCTGAGAAGGTGTAGGGAAGAAATATGGGACTGAAACTTGCACGTGGTATATAAAGCTGCATAAAGAAGAATCCGAGTTTGTTGATATGGGACACTTTCACAAGACTCAAGGCTTAACGTTCTGGAAAAGAAACAGAGCTCATCTCAGTCACTGAAAGGACAGGTGCTTGAAATTAGATATTATGACAGATGAGATGAATGTGCCAGAACTGACCTAGGAAAGGGTGAAGAGGTAGACAGTCCATTTAAATGAGTATATTAGCAGGATATATTAGGTGGGGATCAGAAAAACTGCAAAATGACTGTGTTCTCACAGAACTCTAGGGACATCCTCCCTGATAAACAAAGATCACATAGACATACACACACACAAGTATATATAAATTTGACAGTAATGGTCAGTTATAAATACAAATAATAATTTTAAATATGTAAATACACTATGGGGGCAATGTGAAACCACTCTTAAAAGGCAGTTTTTGTTGTTGATTGTGTTCTGTAGGTCAGGGTTGATTAGGAGGTACTATCATTGAACTAGGATCAAGTGTCTCAAAATGTAGAAGAATTTTACGATGCCAGAGACCAAGCTGCAGGATGGTTTGAAACAATGTAGTCTTAAAACTGGAAGCAAGGTCAAGCTGAACCTAAGAAGGCCTTGACTCCAAGGGATTGGTGGTAAGGCTACGAAGCAAATCTGTCAGTAGGTGTGCGTAAATGAGAAAATCCTAACCACAGTTCTTGACTCTATAATAAAGAAAAAAGAGCTAATCATCCAAACTCCATTTTGAATGACATAATCAAAATTTTAAATCATTTATTCAATTCCCATCTGAGTAAACAATAGAGGGAATGATAGGATTGCTCCAATATACAGTGAATATTTCACTATTTCTTGCTCAAACTAACATAAAGCTATTGTTATACTAGAGCTGGACTGAGTCATCGCCAAGAACAAAATTTTTATTTGAATATGTTTGTGATACATTATAATTATATTTATTTTGAGGACTTGTTACATATAAACATTGCATCCTGATAATTTTTAATCACTCTTTACCCTATCTTACCATCTGCCCTCTTTCCTGTATCCCTTTCATCTCAAAAATTCTCCCTCCTTGTTTCCTACATCCTATGCTTTCTTTTCCTCTTTAAGTCATTCACATTTTGTATTCTTCACATTAGAAAAAAGTCATGTAACAATTAACCTTCTGTGTCCAACTTATTTTAGTTGGCATTTTGATCTCAAGATCTTTCCATCTTCCTACAAATGACTCCAATTTATCCTTCTGGATGTCTCAGTAGTATTCTATCACAATATATACCACTTTTCTTTTATCCACTCATCTGTTAACAGCCATATAGCTGATTCCTAAAATGAATAGAAATAGAAATTCCAGTGGCCTAACTATACCACTCCTAGGTATCAGCCATAAAGTTAAAGTCATCACATTATAGTGATACATGCACCCATGTTTAGGGCAGTGTAATTCACAATAGTTAAGGAAATGCCCAAAGAGGCTGTAACTTTTTCACATTCTTGTGGATCATTTGCACTTCTGTGCAATAGGGTCAATTCTTTTCAGCTGGCTGTTTACCCATCCTTTTCTTCTCTGTAGTATAATTTTTGGAGATCTTTATGTATCCTTGTTATTAGTCCACTATCCAAGAGTAGCCAGCATTCTTTTTCCATTCTGTTGATCATCTCTTCCTTTTGTTATTTCCTTTGCTGGGCAGAAGATTTGAAATTTGATAGAATCTCATTTGTTAATTTTTAGTATTATTTCTTGTTCAACTAGGCTTCTGATCAGGAAGTACTTCCTATCCCTGTTTCTTTCAAAAGTTTTACCAAGTCTTTCTTCCAGCAGTTGCAGTGTTTCTGTATTTATATCTAAATCTTTAATCCATTTTGATTTGATTTTAGTACAGAATGAATAACACAGTTCATTCATGTTAGAATGAACATTCTAAGTTTATTCTTCTGAATGTGATAACCAGTTTTCCCAGCACTGTTCATTAAAAACCGTATCTCCCTTCCAGAATCAGTTTTTATTTCATATTTTATTTTATGTTTTGGTACCAGCGATTGAACTCTGGACCTTGTGCTTGCAAGACAGGCACTTATTCCACTGAGCTATATCCCCAGACCCTAGCATTACTTTTTAGAACTTTATTCAAATACAGGATGACTTAAGGTATATGAGGCTGTTTCTGTATATTCTATTCTGTAGCATTATCTACTTTTGCACCAGTGGCAAGATCTGTTATTACTGTAGCTTGGTAGTATAACTTAAACTCTGGAATTGTGATGCCTCCCACTTTGCACTCTGGAATATTGTGGTTATTCTGGTCTCTTCTGGTTACATATAATTTTAGGAATATTTGTTTCTAGTTCTGTAAAAATATTGCTAGTATTGAAATCTATGTATCATTTTTGATATTATGTATTATAGCCATTTCACTATATTAATTCTGTCTATCCAGGAATATGTTATGTCTTTATATTTTCTCATGTGATCTTCAATCTCTTTCTTTAGAGTACTGTAATTTTTATATGGGTCTTTTAGTTCCTTGGTTAGGTCATTTACTAAGTACTTAACTTTTTTTTTTTTTTTTTTTTGCAGTACTGGGGATTGAACTCAGGGCCCTGCGCTTGCTAGGCAAGTGCTTATTCCACTGAGCTATATCCCCAGCCCTAAGTACTTAACTTTTAAAGCTACGATGAACAAGATTGTTTTCCTGATATTTTTCTTGATAAATTCATTATAGAAATACAAGAAACTTACCGATATTTGTCTGTTGATTTGATAGCCTGCTAATTTTCTGAATTTGTCTTTTAGCTTCAAAATGAACTTTTTGTGTCATCTACATAATGTATTATATCACTCACAAATAAGGATAGTTTGATTTATCCCTTTCTTATTCTTATACCTTTAATTTCTCTGTCTTGCCTGATTAATCTCCCTAAAATTTCAAGTTTATTAAATTGAAGGCAGAGGATGGGAACATTTATCCTTATCTTTATTTTCATGGGAATGGTACTCGCTTTTTGCTATTGAGTATCACGTTGATAACTTTGTCACAAATAGTTTTTATCAGCTTGAGTACATTTCTTCATTATACTTTTATCAGAATTATACTATGAATGAATATTAAATTTCTAATGGCTTTTTAAAAAAATATTGAACTGATTATGTGATATTGCCCTTCTATTTATGTGGTATAGTACATTTTTCTGATATACATATGTTTTACTACCCTTCTATCACTCGGATGAAGCTAACGTAGTCATGATGTATGATCATTTTAATACTTTGTTGTTGCTTTCTCTTTGAAAAATATCTTGTGGAGGACTTTTGCCATTAAAAATATTGGTCTGTAGTTTCCTTCCTTTACTGGGTCTTTGTCCAGTTTTGATATCAGACTAAAGCTGGCTTCAGGATACTGCATGAGTTTAGTAGTGTTTCTTCCTTTTCCATTTTATGGACAAATTTGATGAATATTAGCATTAGTTTTTCCCTGAAGTACTGTAAAACTCAGCAGTGAATCTTTGACTTTTCTTAGTTGTTAGAATTTTTACTACTGCATCAACTTTCTTGCCTGTTGTTTGTATATTCATACAGTTTATATCTTTTTACTTGAACTTTGGTAAGTTATCTGTGTCTAGAAATTTTCCTGCATGTTTTCCATTCTCCAGTTTAAAGAGACTTTGTTGTTATATTGTTATTTTCATTCCGGTGCTGAGAACTGAGCCTGCAGTTTTGGCATATTGATTTATTTATTTATGTATTTATTTATCTTGAGAGAAGGTTTCACTAAGTTGCTTGGGCTACTGCCACATTTCCTCCTGCCTCAGCCTCCCAGAGTGCTGGGATTATAGCTATGACCAACATACCCAGATAAGAGTAAAATGAGTGCATCTCCTTCTAATTTTAGGTTGAGTAATATGGTGTGACAGCTTCAATTTTTCATTGGTGGGACTTTATATTATATGTCTTGTTTTATTCATTTCATTTATTCTTCTCTTGAATATCTAATTGTCAAACATGTGACATATGACATTTACATAGAATAAATGCATACAGAAAAAAGGAGAATATCCAGAATTTTCTAGAGGTATTTAGTGTACATTTTGAGTTGACACTGAAAAGGGATTTAAAATGCCCTTTGGTAAACTCTAGTACATGAGGGTAGGTGATAAACATAGTCCTAACCCAAGTCTGTATAGAAATGCCTTCAATGGTTGTGAAAACTCACCCTAAAACAGTTTCTCATCCCTTGGCTATTGCTGGAATGGTGTCTTTATCTGTTTTTGGTGCTGTGACAGGACACCAAGATGAGGTAATTCATAGAAACAAGAGATATATTTCTGACACTTTTGAAGGCCAGGCAGTTCAATATACAGGGTCTTACTAGGAAATTCTTGTTGTATCATTCAGTGCTGGAAGGTAGGAAAGCAAGAAATATATGAGGCAGAGTATGAATGGGGTTAAGATGCCATTTTATCAAAAAGGCCTCCTGTGATAATGAACACGCTCCCACAATAATGGCATGTGTGCTTTCGTGAAGGCTTTGTGACCTAATAACTGTCTAAATTTCTGATGCTTAACATCCTTCAATTGGGTATTAATTTTTAAACAGATGAATTTCAAGAACGCATTAACTTTGTAGCATACTGACATACCTTAGCAGTTGAACAGGCCAAGCTTTAGTTTGTCAGTGAGAGAGGGTCTGTGAAGAAGGAACACTCCTGCATTTTTGGTGGAAACACAGAGTGGAGTTTCCTCCACAAATTAAATATTGAAACACCATTTGATCCAGCTATACAACTTCTGGATGTACTTCCCCTTCAAATTAAAGACAGCCTACTATAGTGATATATGCATACCCCTGCATACAGCAGTCCAATTCATAATAGCTATGTCATGAAACAGCCTTCACGTCTATTGACACATGAATGGATAAAAGGAAGCTTGTGTATACATACACAATAAAATATTATTCAACCATAAATAAAAATAAAATCATGTCATTTTTATAAAAAAGGGTCAAACTACAGATCATAGAAATAGTAAGTGAAATAAGCCAGATTCACAAAGGTAAATATCACATACTATCTGTTATGTGAGAAACCAACCAACCAAACAAGAAATAAAACAAAGTATACATAAGAGAAAATTTCGTAATTTTTTTTTTTTTTTGCGGTATTGGGGATCGAACTCAGGACCCTGCGTTTGCTAGGCAAGCGCTTATTCCACTGAGCTATATCCCCAGCCCCCATAAGAGAAAATTTCGAAGAAAACTTTTTAAGACAGAGAAGAGGATGAAAGAAGGAGGGAGTATACAGATAAGGGTGTATAGTTTTGAAAATGATAAAGATATGGTAAACACATTCACCCTTTTCTAAAAATGAACTTCACTATATACCAGGCACCACCATACCACCAATAACAGGCACTAATAAAAAGGTCTATCTTTTCTCCATCAGATAAATTGTACTTAGAGGATACATACAGCACCCAGGTTTCTCACCTCCTGATGTTATCAGTGTCAGGTAAACTCTACATAGTTCCTCAAGGAATCTCCAATGAGATTGAACATTTCCCCACAAAAATATTCCATTCATTGATAAAATCTTTTTCCTTCCCCTGCAGTACCCTTCTCTGTCCCTTTCTTACACTGTCTGAGATTGCTTCATATAAAAGCAACCTGTATAACTTTTTATCCTAGGGCTGGAGGTACAGCTCAGTGGGCTAAGTGCTTGCCGCTGAGCACTAGGGCCCTGAGTTCGATCCCCGGTCCCGGAAAAAAAAAAAAAAAAAACAACTTTTTATCCTAGTAAGTGTGTTAGAGGAAGTAAGTTCATTTTTGTAACAACCACAGGATAGCATGTAGAAAATGATGAATGTATTAAAATAATGCTTATGAATTATCATGACAATTTATTGGGTAGATGTATCATTTCCCAACAGAAAACATGGGACTGGAAAAAATTTGTTGATGTAGTTCTGTTCATATGCTTGGTCTCATAGAGGTTTGAGTTTGCCCCAAACTCACTCATTTCCAGCAGATCTCTTAACTGGAGATGGATGTTCTCCCGCAATCTGTGGACTGTTCTCTCAAGAGATGGGCTAAGCGTTCTTGTTGATCTTTCTTTTCTCTTCTAGACCACCCTATCTTCCCTTGTAAACTTTCTATCTGTGAATCATATTTTCAACCCTGAACTTTAGTGTGGTTGACTGAAATTGCGGCAGGTAATCTCTCTGACAACTTGACATGCCAGTTTTTGAACTCCTTTGTTCTGATCTTAGCCATATCTCCCAACTGTGTTTGTACCATTAGTAGTAAACCTTCTAAAATTTCAAGATCATCTACTTTACAACTACAGCCTGTTAAGTTACAGTTCATGTAAGTACCCAGACTCCATCATTCCTCAACCCCATCGGAACATGAAGTTTAATGATCCTGTGATCTCACCACATTTCTATCTTGCTGTTCACCGTCAATCCCTTCTTTAGCAGATTAAATTCCATGAGTTACTTTAACATTTACTTTCTCACTCTTTTATTACTTTATTGTACTTATGTGGCAAAGCACTAAGCCTTGTGAACTGTAATCCTCTATTTACTTTCTTGCGCTTCAGCAGGTAAATGTGGCTGAATCCAAACATTCCTGTTGCCACGTTGCACTTCCAACCCAAGTTAATGTATCTCTGAGGGCTTTCTGCTTATGTCCTGTGGCCTTCAGAAATTTTCATATCCCAGTTGCTCTTCTGCCACCTACATGGCTGGTTATATGACAGTCACTTCCCTCTCCTAACTCCAAAATATCCTTTTCAATAGTGAAATTGAGCTACTGATTTTGTACGTAATGGAGCTCAGAAAATTATAAGCAGATAAGAAACTCTACAAGTATCTACCACTAAATCTGTCTGTCTACCTGCTTTTGTTCCATCATTGGTACTACTTCTTCAGTTATAAATTTGTTGGACTCTTTTATGTGGCAAAGACATCCTCAGGGCAATAGACTTCATTTCTTCCTATTATACGAGATAATCTGTACAGAAATAATACCTTCTCCCTTCATTCCTTAATCCTCCCTTTCATAATGTATGCTGTGTACCATATGGGTATCATTCTGCCCCATCTGTAAGCACCTTTCTATGTGTGAGTGAATATATATGGATATAGAGAGTCAGATATACCTATGATAAGTAAACATTTCTTTAATTATGTTTACTCCTATTCTACCATGTTTCTATTTTAAAACTTCCCACAACCATTTGCCTTTTCTCATTGTCTGTAGCAGTAAAGTTAAAATTTCCCCCATCACATTACAAAAATGCCTCCTGTTAAGGTCAGTAATGCCTTCCATTTTGATATACTTAATTACCAACTCTTATGCTTAATCTTTATTGAAATACAATCATTGTTTAGCAGTAAATCATTTCATTTTCCTGTCCTGACTTGGCTTGCAGGGCCCCTTATTCAAGATAAATTCCCATGTTAATTCATCTTCCACTTTTCTGATTTCTCAACTTAACACCCATGAGTCAGTTTTTGTGGCTTAACATTCTCTATTAATTTTTTGGCAAACTTATTGTATATAAGAACTTCTATTCCATCTATACACTGACAGTTATCAAGTTAATATTTGAAGTCTACACACTACTCCAAAAATTATGTGTTTTTCCCCTTGCTGATATGTTGACATTTAGAAATCTCCTAAATATCTCAATTATAACATTTGTAAAACTATACACTTGTTAATATCCTGCATGAAAAGTAATTCTACCTATTGTTTTCATATCCTAGTTAAAGGCAACTCCATTTTTGAAAGTTTTAGGACAAACATGACTGTTTTCCTCTTTGGCCCCTCTTTTTTTAGGTGGCATACCTAGTGTCTCAGGAAATACATAATCACTGCTTCCAATCATGTTGTATCCTAAATCTTGTGATTTATATTCTCATTTATTCATCATAATAAATTTTATTAGATATACTTCCAGAATTTAGATCAAGGCCTGCATTATGGTTATTGCTTTAAATATTTTTTAATTAAAATGTTTGGCTCCAACAATACTGAGCATCTCAAATTTTCCAACCATTCCGCCCATCCTTCTTCCAACGTCTATACAAAATGAACTTTGAAATACAATTTACATGCATTGAAAGTAAACAAAATAAGCAAAGTTAGAAGATATTTGACCCTTCTAAGAAATGGTTAACACACCGACTGATAAAGTCACACCTATTTTACTGCCAAGGACACAGAAAACCACATATTGTGTAGCAACTGGAGCACAACAGAAAGTCGTCTTCTTACCTGAGAGATCGCAGGCTGGACTTCAAAAATGCCACAGGGACTGAACATCAAGGAAGAATTACCTGAAGAAAAAGTGTTAGATTGGGAGTGGCTGGAAACAAATTGAAAAAAATAAAACTTCTCTGAATCTTTACTTTGCATTCTTGAACCATGTATGTGTAGAGTAAAATTCCAAAGAAGTCAGAGTGTAAAGAGCAGATATATGTAATACCATAATGGTAGAGGAGAGATGTTAGCTCTGTATTATTACAGGGGAGACAGAGTATGATTCAGTCCTATGTACAGTGTCCTCATAAATGCATTAGACTTTCTATTTGTGTCCTAGAAGTATCACATAATATGGTGCAAGACTAAACGAATTATTCAAGACTAAATGGATTACCCTAGGACCACAACCCAAATGAAAATAGATCTGCCTCAAAAATGCAAAATAAAACATAAAACCAAGATTCCAAAACCATAAGGTGAGGAAGCTCAAATAGTCTTTAAAAGAAAATAGTATTATTCAGAATTTCTTGTTTAGGTGTAAAAACATTTACAAAATGTTAAGAAATAGGCGATGAGAACTATATTTGTTTTGGGAACCAAATAACATTAATGACAAAAGACATGTTGCCAACAATCAATGGAAAATACTGAAACATAATTATTACAAATACGTTAAAATACTTTTATTTATTTATTTATTTTGTGGCACTGAGTATTGAATTTGGAGTTTGTTCATGAACAACATGCCAAACTTCTACGGAAAAATATGGGCAATGTGGATTTTTTTAAAAATGTGGCATATTCACAACTACACATTAATTCAAGCAGAGAGGCACAAAAGGGAATTTGTAATCTGAAAAATAAAATATGTTTCAAAAATGCATCAAATACTAACAAAAATATATTGGAAGTTGCAGAGTTATGATCAGTGACTGAGAAGAAAAGTGAGTGTAGACAGTTCTAAGTGAGTCTAATAAAAAGAAATGATCAGGGTTTCATGGGCTGTGAAGAGTATAACATACATGGGTTACTGGGCACAGGCAAGACAATGATGTAGAAAAAACTATACTATTGGAGAAATATAAACTGAATATTGTCTTAATTCCTCCAAAAAACAACTTACGAATTCAGAAATCTCAGTGAATCCCAGAGGAATATTAAGCAAATCAAAACTAAACACACTATAATAAGACTTCTTCAAAATTGAGAAATTAAAAAGAAAAAGATTTGGGGATGTGACTTAGTGGTAGACCTCTTGCCATGCATCCATGAGACCCTGGGTTCAATCCCCAGCACAACACAAACGAAATAAAAAATAAAAGATGAGGTGATTAACAAGAAGACAGATGAAGTGAAGGCACAGTAGAATACGTGTGAACACACCAAAAGATTTACCTCAGGATCATAATGTTAAGTGAAGTAAATTAGACAAACATGCTTAACTATATTGCAAGTTGTCACTTAAGTGAGGAAACCAAAATATAAATAAATTAAACAGATAAATGAAGGACCATAAGAAAAAGGGAAATAGATATTTTGAAAAAGAGAAGAGGATAAAGAAGTGGAAGGAGCAGCAGGGGGATGTAAAGAATTACTGTGTGTTCAGTACATGCACCAAATACCAAATCCCCAGGCTGAATGTAATCATAATGCACTGCTAACATGTAGCAATAAAAGTGAAAGGAGGATGAAGCGCCAAAAGAAAACAAAACCACAAATCCAACAACATATTTTCTCCAAAGTGAAACATTTTGAAATTAAATAAAACACGTATGATTTTAGACAGGCTAAACCTGAGAGAATTTATCACCACCTAATCCACACAAGCAAAGCTAAGAGAATTTCTCTTGGTGAAGCGAAAAGTGTACCATGTAAAACTATGAGTCAACAAGCAGTAAAGGAGAGTTGGGGATATAGTTCAGCGGTACAAGTGCCTGCCCAGCAAACATAAGGTCCTGAGTTTGATGCCCGTTACACGCTCCCCAAAAATATCTCAACAAGAAATGAAGGGCATTGGTAGTGATACACATGTGCATAAACGTAGGAGAGATTTACATTTCAATTCATGGAATTTCTAGAGGCTAGGTGAATGTTTAGCTCAAACAGAAAAAGTGTGTGTGTGTATATATATACAATTTTTACATATTAAAACTTATAAATATATAAATGAATTATATGGCAATGACAGTACAAAAGTTGAGATAAAACATGAAATTACTTTAAGATCCATTTATTGCTCATGAAATATATTTACATTAAATCAAACATGGCTATGAAAGATTCAAAGAGAGACCTTAATCTGTAGTGCACCTGACAGGGTGCTCTTAAGGAAGCAGCTAATATTCAATGTTCCCCTCCAAAATAAGAAATGTGAGAAAGAGGAAAAATTTACCAAAGAATGAGAGTAGTAGTCTTGGAGGAAAAAAAAAAAATAAAGATTAAGACAAAGAACAGAAAGGAAAGTAAATGTGAGTAATAATAATAATTGCATTAAACATGAATGGAATACTCCCACTATCTCTGTAAACTGGCAGAGACCGAAGACTAGCATACTGATAAAAAAGTGAAGAACCACCTTAAGAGGCTTTAAAGAACAAATTTTTAAGTAAAAGACCATGTTAAAAGTAAAGTAAGGCTGGGCGTGGTGGTGCACACCTGTAATCCCAGCGCTCAGGAGGCTGAGGTAGGAGGATCATTGCCAGTTCAAGACCAGCCTGGGCTATGAAGTGAGCTCAGGGCCAACCTGAGCTGCACAGCAAGACCGTGTCTCAAAAAGACCAAAAAAAAAAAAAAAAAAAAAAAAAAAAGTAAAAAGTAAAGTAAGGGGAAAACCATATTTCTTCAAGCAAATTAATGAATGCAGATGTAGCTGTATTATAAATAGATTTTTAAGACAAGGAATGTTACCAAAAATAAGTTAGTCTTGTCAACAATGATGAAAAGATGTTGTCAAGAAAGTGTAATAATCCTGAAACATAAGCACCTAAGCACAGAATTTCAAAATACCTGAAAACAGAAGCGATAGAATTCAGAATTATCTTTATTGTACCTTTCAGATTTTATTTACTCTTTCCGGTTCTTATAGTAGGGAGGAAATATGATGTTTACACATGTGAAAGGTACAGCTGATATTGTGAAAGGAAAAAGAAACTGCTCAAATAGGAAGGAGCAACTGGGATGAAGGAGAGGAGAGGAAAGAGAAAGAAGGAAGAGGCAAAAATGTGTATATGTATACACAGGATAGCTAGGACAATTTTGTTGATGTATTTGTTTTTGGAATTTTGGGTATTTTCTTTTCTCTTTAAAATGAAAAACAAAATTTATATGTGTATACAAGGATAGCTGGCAAAGGGGTGTTGCTGATGTCCGTGGTTTACTGAAAAGAGCAATGCCTAAAATTTTCTTTTTTCTTGACCAGTTTTGCACACTTGAATCTGGTAATCACAACGGCTGATCTGAAAACAACAATATGCACTCCAAGAACCATTGTTGAATTCCTACCATGTTGTACAGTGAAGCTCTGCACCATTTCCATTTTCTTTTATTACTTGTTACTGTCTTTGATTGTGTGATCAATCTTACATTCTTACTTCTGGTGAAATGAGCGACTGGGTTGAAGATAACAGCGTGTAATGTAGCAACCATCGTTAATTTCTTTCATTTTGCTTTCAGGTCATGTACCATTTTTGTTGTTCTGTGTTATTTTGATTTTGTCCTCATTGTTTTTGTGTTAGTTTTTTTAATCTTGAAAATAAAAAATGTAAAGTTATCTTTAGTTTCAGAGTTTAATATTTTTGCCATTAATTAATAGAAAAAAGAAGTGCTCAGTAGACATTTTATGAGTGAGCTTTACTTTTCAACTTAATTTAATAGGTGTTTCTAGAATAGTAATTCAACATTTATACAATATCTGTTTGTTTCATCCGCATATAAAAGACTCACTGAGATAATGCAGATATTGGATGATAAATATTGACCATAAATTTAAATCAATCAAATGATATATATTATTTACAATGAGGAATTAAAGTAAAAAGCAAAAATACATAAAAATTCTCCCAAATCTTTTGAAAGATTGAAAGCTGCTTAAATTATATAGGTTGAAGAAATAAAAGTATTAGTGAAACTGGAAAATATTTGACAATTCATAACAGAGAAAATACAATAAAACCAAATTTTAAGGATATAGCTGAAGTAGTCTTAAAAAAGAAATAAATAGGGTTTATGTTTATGCTATTGGAGAGCAAAAAGAATATTAAACATATATATATATTTACATGTGTATATTTCTAACACAAGTAGTCATAAAAGAAAACATAATGAATTCCAATGAAGCAGAAAAAATAATTTAACAACCACAACTTTTACATTTTTGAATTCAATTATTATTTTTCTTTTTTTCTTTAAAATAAAATTTAAAAACTCAATTTTCTTTAATACACATATACTTCACAGAGAAAAATCACCAATTGTAAAACTAGTTTTTTTGAAAAAAAATCACCAATTCAAGCCTATCCTGGGCAATTTAGTAATTTAAGAACTTGTTTCAAAATTTTAAAATCAACAAAGTAAAGAGGTTTATTTCAGACCTCAGTCTCAAACTCCTAATAACTATTTATCCCTAATACCACAATCATTACTAATATCAGTTGGATCATTATATGATTTCAAAAACAAATTGGAAAGTAAAGGTAAACAAAATAACGTCATTTAAATGTTACCAAGATTTATAATACTAAGATAAAATTTTAATGAAAAGACCAGGATTTGTGCACTGCATCCTGGTACCTATATAATATTTCATAAAGAGATTGAGAGTTAAAAGAATGAGAGATGTATATAATTCAAAGAATGACTAAATATTGCTAAATATGTTAGCTGATCCCAATCAAAAGCCTGGCAGGACTTGTAGAAATTAACATTCTGATCTACTTACATATTGTCAACTGCTTATCAGGAAAAGTTTGTCAAGATAACTTAGTGGGGAAGAAAGGTATTTTTCAGCACATGGTCTTCTAAGAACTGGGTCATATTGACAACTGTACACACATTTCATATTATATATATATATATATATATATATATATGCTAAATCCTAAATATGGATGATATTTCTTATAAACCTAAATTGAAAAACACTCTAATTAAAAATTTCCAAAGAAAGCATAAGAAAAAATCTTTGGTATGGTAAGTAACTACCCTTTAGAGGGAATACAAGAAACCCCACAAAGGAAAATAAATAAATTGGATTACAGCAGATCTAATTCTTATCTTTTCTTAAAAGACACTGATTTAAAAAAAATAAGATGAAACAAAGAATGACTGTAATACACATCTGTGACAAAGGGTCAAATTCAGACCAAACAATGATGATTCATTAAATAATAAAATCTAAATTTATTTTAATAGACATATTACTTGATCAGGTAACAAAAGAATAATCCATTAACATAATCCATGTCCTCTATCTATTCTAACAAAATTACAATTAAATTGACAAGTGCTTTATATCCACTAGAACGCTTGATATTAAAAAGCCTCACAATACCAAATGTTGAGGATGTGGAACAAATTGAATTTGCTCAACGTGCTAAAGGTGTACACATGAGAATGGCCATGTACGGAATCAATGTAAAAGTTTTTTACAAAAGAAAAAGCATACCTATTTTATACTCCAGAAATTCCAGCCATGAGGCAAAATAAAGACATAAATATACAAACACTCTTCAATAAGCCTGTCTGTACTAGTATTATGCTTCAAACTGGAAACCTAAAAAGAAAAACAGATTCTATAAAGAGGGGATTGGATGAACTAATTATTAACTATCTACAACTGTATTCCCAGTACAAGTTCAATGCATTTTAACTATTAAGTACTCAAACAGTAAACTATTAACTATTCATATAATGGAATGCTTTTCAGAAATATACAGAAAGTTTTGGTCTTTTTTGAGACAGAATCTTCCTATGAAGTTCAGGCTGGCTTTGAGCTCAGTTGGTAGCCCATGCAACAATGAGGTCTTGAACCCGCAACAATGCTCCTGCCTCAGCCTCCCGAGTGTGGGAGGTACAGGTGTACACCACCATGCTAGGCAGTACAGAAAGTTTTGGTGTAGATATCAGGAATGCATTTAAAAATTATCATGTTGAGTAAAAAAGGACAGGTACACAAAAATACAGTGGACATGATTTGATTCAAATGAACTCCTGAAACTGGCCATCTAAGCTATGCTTAAAGAAATGAGTTAAGTGGTTTCCTGGAGGAGGATAAAGCTGCTGAAAAGGAGCCTGAAAAAGCTTTCTGAGAATATTAAAATATCTTGGTATAGGTGCTGGTGACATGGAGACACACATTATCAAAACTCATTGAACTGCATGCTGAAAACTCACATACTTTATTGAAATTTATCTCAAACACACTCTGGAAAAATAGCTAACATTTGTTGTATTGCATGCCAATGTACCAAGCCATTATGCTAAGCACTTCTATGAATCATGACACTTATTTCGTACTGCAATCCTTAGTGCTCTTTCTCGTTACACAGCAAGAACATGTCACTGGTTTAAAAAGAAAAGACAGATAACAAAACATTTCTAGAGTGGAAAGTTCATGCTGGGCTGCCCTAGACCAGAGCAAAGACAGTTCAGGTCCTTACTGTTACCAGTCCTTCCAACAGCCTCCTCTCTTGCTGTTTCCAAAAATTTGTCATTTCTGAAGATTGTTTAGAAAATAACGTGTATTAAGAGATGTCTGACATGGGTGGTGAGGAAAGACATTGTAAATTCTAATAGTGACTGGAGCCTGCAAACTGCATCCCTTAAACAGCGAGGCAGGTTGTCAAGAACATCAAGAGGAGAAAGCAGCTCAGTGTGAAGCTGATGAGACAGCATCTAGAATACTGTAAACAGTTCTGGGCCTCGCCACAGGAGAGAGCTGTCAAGAAATTGGAAGAGATTCAAAGAACATCAGGGAGTGTGATTAAAAGACTGGAGGGATTGATTTATGAGAAAAGATTAAAAGAAGTAAGTATCATCTACATAGATGGGGCAGAGCAAAGGAAGGACATATTAACAACATAAATATTTGAAAGGCAAGTGCACAGAGGGAGAACACTTGTTACTATTGTCTCATAGGCTTTAAATAAAAATTAGAAAGTGAAATACAGAAGATAACATGTTGTCCTAATATCAAGGAACACATCCTGACATGATGTCAGTTAGACTTTGAAGAATCTCTCTCAAAGACAAGTAGAAATCCAGTCCAAGACAGTGAAAATCAGTTCTGACACAGAATAATAAACTTCTAAATACTCTTAAGTTTAAAGACAGAACAATGTGATTTCATGGAGGAAATATCCCTATGTCTTCAATTATGTTAGATATAATAATGGTAAAGGGATTCAATGTCATTTAAGCCCTTTTATGAGCTTATATCTCATACATAATTTTTGTGGGAGGTGTTCCATTTTCTTTATAGATTGTGAGCCCTAAGGTTCATGGAAGTTTCTCATGTCTACAGTAGGTTAAGGAACAAGGTCAGAAGTATATTCCACTTTTTAGAACTTTGAAGACTTCATCATTTTAGAACTTCTAAGATTTCAACATTTCCATGGATAAGTAGATACGAACAAGTCCTACGTGGACCATTTTGGATGTACAGCCAATATTTCTCTGTAACGGAGGTGTTATGATGAGTAGTGTCTAACTTATAGAAGGGAGTACTCATCCGTAAATCTTAGAGAGAAGAAAGATTTTATGACAAGAAATGTTTTCATAGGATTTAGGGACTTCAAATTTCGGGGAATATGTGTCATTTCCTATATTGTTGCCTTGCTACCTTGTAAGGTATCACAAACCTTAAATTCTATTTTGGCTAATTAATTTATTCACTTGGTTATGTATCAAATGTACATTAAGTGTTAAAGTGTATTGAACTTGTGCTGAGAATACAGTTGTGAACAAAATAAAATGCCTGACCTTGAGGAGCCCGTAATATTCTACTTAAGGAGAAAGACCATGAAGAAATGTAGATTTAAGAAAATGACAGCTACCAATAGGTGCAAGTAGGAAATATAAAACAGAATGAGCATGTGAACTAAAATGGAAGTTATGATCAGCAAGTTCAGTTCTCAAAGTCCGGGGATGCTGCATTCCAGAAAAATAACACCGAATAGAGACATCTTAAAGCCAACAAAAGGGAGCCCAGCCAGAGCTCTGGGAGAGGAAAGAGTGACGGCAGTTTTCAGGGTGAGATGGGTTGTTCTGTTTGAGAAGCAACGGGCAGTTCATGAAGGCTGGGCAGAATGTGGAATGCTGAGGGTTGTAAACCCTTAGACAAGGATCAGTCTCCAAAGGGCGTTTCCAGGATTAAGCTCTTCTTCCTCTGGCTGAAGTCAGAAGCTCTGACTTGAACACAGAAGTAACATCATCTCCCTTACATCTAAAAACTTCTCCTGGGAACCATATGGAATGACTGCAGGTGAGGATAAAAGCATAAAGACCAACTAAGGAGCCTTGTTATAGTCCATGCAAGAAACACAGTAGCTTCTCCAAGGGCGGCCTACGTAAAGGCGGGAGGAAATGATCAGACTTTGATGGTGTAACCAACAGCCAATGTGTTGGAGAAAGAGATGAAGATGTGTATCCTTCCTTGTATAATACCTCACATTCCAGCGCAGCTTTTGTCTTTACTTCTAGATCACATATCCCTTAAAAACAAATATTAATCGACATGCTTATATGTGTTTGTGCTATACATGTCCAGAATATACTCCCAGACTGACAAATGCAAATCTCTTGAATTAAATGCGCATGTTCCTTTAATGCTATGTAACCAAAGACAGATTTTGCTTATATCACTTTACAAAGCATATATTAGCCTCTTTGTTTTATTTTTAAGATATCTACTTAGATCATTAGGTTTGTCAAGTGCTTTCAATTTGGGGTTAGAAACTTTTAAGAAGGCTTGATTACAGTGCAGTCAATAAGAGTCATTGTTCAGGATTAGGTCTGCCTACAATCGAACCTCAACTAACTTGTTTACTCTCCGATTCTGACTAAATTTCTAGACTCTGCATTTTTTCACTGACAAAAATGAGGAATTCTTCTAAGTTTTATACAAGTTCAGTAAAAGGAGCAAAACAGATCTGAGTAAAATTTTGAGCTTTAACCTACTCTATTTTAAATATTTCTACTTGTATCAGTTTAGATATTGTTTATCTGTATAAGATTGCATTAGAGGGACTGTTTGTAGGTATAAGTGAATAAGAAAGCAGAGGATAAAACAATATCTATAGCCTAATAATATAAGGCCCTTTGTGGCATTAGAAAGCTTATAAAACTCTGCGATGATGCAGGCAGCTTGCTGGGTGCATTAGGTCACATTCAACGAAATAGGCAGAGGTTCGACACCACGCAGGACTTAGTTGTGAGATTAGGTTGTGATGTGGAGGTTCATGAATCTCTAGAGGGCAATGAGACCATAATGTCAATTGAAATAATCAGACATGCCAGCTTCAAGGCAGAAGACAAGGAGAGACAAAAGTGCATGAAAAAGAGATAAGGATGTGCTATGTACAGGTAACAACTCCTCACAATGATTGTAACACAATATGCACAGCAACCACAGACTAGTAACGTAAAAAGGAAAGCTGTTGATTGTTTCATGGCATATTCCATATCTAAGCCTATATGTATGTTTGATTTCTTGGAAAGTGCTTGATGCTTTTATCATTTTTTAAACAAAATAAAACAAATGGAATTACATTGAAATATACTTAATCATATTATTAAGATAAGTTTGATCTTGAAAAATTAAGAATCAGCAGATTTAATGACTTAAATCTCTTCCATCTTTCTAATCTTATATTTCTTTTGCATCTTCTACATCTTGCTAAGATAGAGGTTTCTGGGTAAAGTGAAAAATGTAGTTACTGCCTAAATTACTCTATGAAAATGAATTGCCTTAAAAGTATTTTTAAAGTGAATGGTAATTACACTACAGATGAATGCAGATATATGAAACTATCCCACATGTGCTAAATCTACATATGCAAATTGATAAAAAAAGTAGAATTTGACTTAGAAAATTAACATTTGTTTGTGTGTATAATATTTATCTGAACAGGTAAGTTTGTTTAAAGATCATTTAGTAGAAAGAGGAGTTTGGTTGTGTATCTACTCAAAACAAGAAACAGTTAAAAGTGTTTGGGGCCATTGCTCATTGGAAATCGAAGCATTTCTACTATTTTAATAGAAGACAGTATGACACAGGATTCCATTTATGCAATTTTGATTTGTAGGTAAAGTTGTTATTTACATTTTTATTAGAGAAAGACTTGAGGTCTATTCCCATTCTGCTACAAATTTGTTTAGTGACTTGAAAATAAAAGAAACTCAGTTATTCTAACCCTTAGTTTCCTCATCTACAAAATAAAAATTAAATATCTATGATACTGAGTGTTTTTGTGTTTCCAACCTTACATTTCTTGTATTCAGCAGATAATTGCAACACAGTTTTTCTTTGTTTTTGCTTTGTCTTTTTGAGATGGAGTCTTGCTATGCAGTTCAGGCTGGCCTTGAGCTCGCTTTGGAGCCCAGGCTGTTCTTGAACTAGCAACAATCCTCCTGCCTCAGCCTCCTGAATGCTGGGCTTACAGAATGTACCACTATGCCCTGCAACACAATTATTCTTAACAAATAATGAGCCAAAGAAAAAGGATTTGCAAGACATGGGGGGGGAAACTCAAGCAATTAAAGGATGAAAGACATAATTGTTCCTTCTGGTGTCAACAATAAGTACATGCATGATCTTTAGAAATGCATTTATAATGTCTAGTCCTAGTTTACACATATGTAAAACTAGCTTTATTCAGATACGAAAAATATATGAAAGATATTTTGCCCTCAAGAAAATACCTATGTAATCTTATCCATCTAATGGTAATGTCTGAAACAGACTCTAGGTTCTGCTATTTTGTAAGTATTCTTTACCAGTCTTCAGAGTTCAAGGACAAACCTTGTAATTTTCTGTATTATCAGGTAGAGGCCTAGTACAGAGTAAATTTCAGCTAAGAAAATTCAGAACAAATACTTGACAGGTACAGCTACTGGTGAAACCAAAATTTTGTTTTTCATTTTCCCCCTGTTTTTTTGCTCTTTCAACTCAGACCTCACATTAAAAAAAAAAAAAATCCTAAAGAAAAAATAAACACAAAAACCCTCTGAACAAATAGTGAATGTACCTGAATTATGTTAAACTATATTGGGAATAATAAATATGTATTGCCTTTTTTATGAAAGTTGCCAGAGGTATTTTGGGCCTTCATTCAACTCCAGCCTCCCTCTGAGACATAAAGATTTTTAAAATGCAGTTTTACACGAGAAGGAAATTTGGTTTTACGCAGCATTCTTCATACTCTGGGCTTTCAAAAGAACATCATAAAGCAACATGTTAGATCCTTGCCTTGTAGGCGGCAGCTGTATTCCAGAAAATCTGTGAGCTCAGGAATGCACCATGCAGAGCTCTGATCAGTTGACTTTATTTTACAAGGTGGCGACGGGGTATTCTGCTGCTGGTGAAGCTGCACTGGTGGCTCAGAAAGGGCAGTCAATTCACAGGAGGGCTCATGGTGAGAAGTGGGGTTTTGAGATAAAATCAGCCAGAGACTAGAGAAAAAAGAGTGGATGATGAGAAATGGAAAAAATGCTAAAAGTAGCAAAGTGAACTGACTCAGCGTAGAGATTTCTGCTGCTGCTCCAGCTGAAGCGACAAGGATGGGCCAGAATTTATCAGCTCCAGCTGTTCTGTGGCTTGTTCCTGTGTCTAAGTGGGACAAATGTATAATGTGCAGTCAACTCTTTGTGAACAGACATTGTATTCTTGCCTTGTCTTCAAACATTAAATCAGGGCCATTTCAACAGAACCTTACCATCTGGTTGCTCTTGTTGATCACCTGTCATGAATGCTCCAATTCCTATACCTTATTCATGTTCCTCCACTTCCTGAAATACGTTTCTGGTTTTTTGAATGACTTACTTGCTGCTAAATTCACAAAACCCAAGTCAGTTAAGCTAATCATGCCACTTCCCAGGAATGTGTATTGCATGGTCCAAAAATTTTATGGAGAATGTATTAATATTCTCATTTTATGAATAAGAGATCATATGATCATACTTTCAAATAAATGAAAACATATCCCTGCAACATGCTTTTGATATTTTGTTTCCAAATTATTATCCTTACAACATTGTTTGCTTTTTAATTTATTCATCTGAATATCAATGTTTTAAAACAAAGGATTTATTTTTTCCACTTTACTGGGGATTAAACTCAGAGCCTTTACACTGAGCCAAATCTGCAACCATTTTTATTTTGAGATGGTATTTCCCTACTTTGTGCACACTGCACTCAAACTTGCAACCATCCTACCTCAAACTCTCAAGGAACTTCTTACTCTACAAAAGAATCACAAATTATAGGAATTTGTTTGGTTTTATTTAATGCAAGTTTTTAAATATTCATTTTACCATAGACACATCTCCCTCATTCTCTTCTCCGTCTTTCTCGCCCTTCCTTTCCTTTGCCCATTTTTTTTCTTATCTTCTTGTTTTCATTCACCTTTTAGCAAGAGAGAAATTGACCTTAGCCAAGAAAGACGCTGAAATAATTATTTCACAAATATAAACTCAAAATCACTGGGTAGAGTGTCATTGTTTCTGAACCTTTTATCTTTTTGAGCAGGAACTCTGTGGAATGAATATATGGCCTTCACACTGAGTTATACGCAGCCTGTTATTTTTATTTTGCATTTGAATCAGGGTCTTGCTAGACCACTAAATTTCCCAGGGTAAGTTCAAACTTTCTATCTACTTGCCTCAGCCTCTCAGAGTACTGGAATTAGAGGCATGTGTTACCACACTGAGCCTGTTATGAGTCATTTAGGTTCTACCTGTCTGAAGGGAATAATCTAGATTTGTGAGAAAGCATAGAGCCAGGCAGAAGATACTTCATAACTCAGAGGTCCAGTTGTGCGGCAGCCCTGCTCTGATGCATTTATCACATTCTTGGGAGTTTAAGGTTTTGATGGTGACTTTTATCTAATAGTTGAGAGATTCCAGAGAATTTTTAAAACAACTGAGCTGAAGAATAAGAGTGCAGGTAAAGCAGAGCCTTGGTGCATGGATCAAATACTGCACTGTTTTACTCCACAGCTGAGACAGCCATAGAACTGTGTGCATCTCCCATCCCAAGCAAAGCTGAAGAAATCACAAGTGAGTTCTCAGCACTGACTCACAGTTCCTGAAGTGGTGAGGATGAAAGATTGCTGTTCTGAGTAGCAACAAAATGAAATATTTCTGAACACCTCTTCCTGACAGGTTTAGAAAAGTGAAAGAAGCAAAGGAAGGTGGGTTTCTGGCTGTGAAAGTCACAGATGAATGTATTGAAAGCGGTTATTTTAGTGGCATTGGTGATAAAAACTAAACGGGGCCCTTATGGGCTGCACATTTCCTCAGAAAGTGCTGGGACAGATGCGAGTTTCTAAAGGCTTCTCACAGGCTGCGGAGAGGTGGCAAAAGAATAAAATCCTAGCACAGAGTTAGGAAAGGGGAAGGCAAAAGACAAAAGGGGCACTACAAAAACATCTGGGAGCATCTGGGGAAGCTTGTGGGATACTCAGAAATGGCATAGCAGAGAGAGGCCAAAGGGTATAGATGTAAAATGTCAAAGGAAGAAAGAGGAAATAAAAAGGGATAGAGAGGTAAAAAGAAACAATATAAGTAGAAAGGAGGAGAGGAGAGAGAAACAGAGGACTGAGTGTGCATTATTATTAATAAAAGAGACATAGATTTAAATAGCTGCAAAGATTCAGGCGTAAAACTGACTTGAGCTAGTCATTTACCACTGCTGTTTGTTAGTTATCAACCTTATACAAATTATGAAAGTTCTTGCAGGACTTGTTTCTCATTTTTAAACTGCTAATATGAATCCACTTGACTGAGTTTAATTAAATAACACACATGTAGGTATTATCATCACCCCTGGTGTAGTGCTGGTATTCAATCATGGACCCTTTGTTTAAAATTTCAGTAACATAAATACCTAGATGAAAGGAGGAGAAACGCAATATTCTTAGCATGATGGGCTGTAGGTATATATGTTAATTTGTATTATTATTACTCATGGTAGTATCATGTATGGTATCCGATAAGATAATCTTCAGATTTATACTTCTAAAAATGTTTCCATAGAACATTAAGCTTTCTGGCATGTCATAAAAAGAAAAGTGACTTAATTACAATGCTTTTACCTACATCTAAACAACATCAACAATAACAACAACAGAAACAAGCAACTCTCCTTACTAGTCACGTTCAAGGAGATTTTCTATACGATGAGTAGGCATTTTATCTCTCTAGAGGCCAGATTTGCTCAGGTCTGCTGTTTAATGCACATGAATGTTGCCTCTAGATGAAAGGGTACAGAATGTACTGCTCCCAGGTGTGCACCAGTTCTGTTTGGGGATGGGGAGAGCCAAATATTGTGCCAGTTCTCTACCTTGAAGAAAGACTCTATTCTTCCCCAAAAGAAAAAGAAAAACTCTGTGGTCTAACGAATTGAGAGTGCAAAGTTCAGGCAAACATTCTCAGGGAGGGAAGGCAAATCTGCACAAAACAAACAAAAATTAAAATGTGCCCTGAGTCATTGGTGAGTCATTATGACTGCCTCCATATTAAACAACATCAAAACATCCATATAATAATGAAATGTGCTCAGTTTTATTTTAGGAAGCTTTTTGAAAACTTACTTAACCTCAGAAGACTTTAACACTGGAATATATCACAACATTGTATGTGATCCAAGGAGCATGTAGAGGTTAAGGCTAAGGAGAGAAGCACAGAACCCTCAAGGGCAGACTGTAATGATCAGAGAGTTTACGTGGTCCCATTTCAAATAGAGAACTGAAAATCAAAGAAATGAAAGGAAAAAGGACACACAACTAAGAAGTACCAGACCAATTCTCTGAAATCTCAATTTAGTTTTGTTCTCTTTTACCTTGAAAATTCCAAATAGTCAAAGATGTGTCTTCCTAAATCCTTAACTTATTAAGCCCTATAGGATTAGTGTATATAGATTGGGTTTCTCAAAAAGAACCAATAGATAAATTATATTTTAATCACTTGAATAAGATGCTGTTTCCTATAAACTGAAGAAAACGTGCAGAATAAACCCAGAAAAATACCCTTCCTATCTCCCAAGACCTGCAGCTACTTTATACATCTAGAATTTGTAATGTCTGGAAGACAAGTTGGTAGCAATTTTCAATCACCCATGTGCTTTGGGGTACAGATTCAGTGATGAGCCAGTGAGAAGAGGTAGGATATGATTGAACTCACTATCTAAACCACCCCCTTCTCCCACATATAAATAATTCTACATCTTGGCTTCTCAATTTTGTGGTGAGTTTGGTCATAAAACATTAAATAAATATCTTGCAAGATCAACCAATCAAAGGCAACCCAAATATAGCTATTTTGTAGGATTTGGCTCTTGAGCAGGTGATATTTTGAGATATAAAGAAAACAATGAAATAATTTTTGTTTCCTCAATTAGTTTACATGATGCCTTAGTTGACTCTTGCTACCTTCAACCATTCTTCACTTTGATAGCTAACACAGCTCTCAAAACTACATCTTCAAGCACATGCAGGAATCTGAGTCCAAAGGAATGTCCTTTCAGTAATTGACAAGACTTAACACAGGCAGTTTTACTGGAGTCTGGTTTAAATGCATTGCATTATTAGTAATGGACATTTTCCCTTTACTGTGGCAATCACATAGTCAACTTATAAGTCCTAACTTCAATAATATGTCATGTCACTCTGAAATATGATGGTGATCTTAGAATCAGAAATGGATTTGAATACCATACCAATAATTACTAGCATTGTCACTTATTTTAGACTCATTAAAAATGGGGCTGCTTATATTCAGCCTGGAAAACTTCAAAATAATGTATTTCATTTGAACCATTTGATATGAAAAGACACTTAAAATATGTTTTATGCCAAAAATAAAAATTATCTTATAAATATTAGGGAAAACTCTTGGTTTATTAAGAGAAACCAAGTATATTTGAAGGACAGACTACATTTTTGAAATATATTCATACATAGAAAGATGGACATATTATATTACCAACTATTTTTCGTGTGCTTTGAGGAAAATAGTCATTTGAATATTGAATGAGGTCATCACATTAAAGAGGGTAGTCACCTTGTACTACTGGAAAAATTAGTACCTTAAATGTTTCTAATGCAAGTTCTTAATCATTGAGTTGAGGCTTTGACCACTGAGCCACTGAATATAACATTCATACGCTTCTAGTCACTTGAGCAATACTTGGAGATGAGTCTGAAATTTGGGAGAATCTATTATAAGAACAAGAAGAACTGGCTTTCATTCTTATCAATCCCTATTTTAGTTACTTTCTTGTTGCTGATACAAAATACCCAATTCCCAAAGTTACAAAGGGAAAGAGTTATTTAGCTCACAATTTGCAGAGGTTTTAGTCCATAATCTACTGGCTCCAGGGCAGGGTGGCACGGCAGAGGGGCTACAGCTCACAGTGGCAAAATCCAGGAAAAGCAAAGACAGAGAGTGGGGACAAGTCCTTTTCTGTGCCTTACATTGTATGTAGACCCCGTGACCTAAAGCATTCATAGCAGTTACTCAGGTAATCCCACCACTGACCAATGAATCAGTCACAAAGTTTAGATTTAGGAACCTCTGAAACGCCCACCCTTCTTGACTGCGATGAGGTTTTGGGAGGCTATCTAGACACAAATCATGACATTCTGCCCCTGACCCCCCAAATACTCACGTGCACCCCTTGACAGAAAAGGCATTTAGTCCATTCTCAAGAGTTGCCAAATTTCCAACAGTTTCATCATTGCTAGAAAGTCCAATTCCCAAGTCCCCTTGAGATTTAAGGAAAACTGTTAGCTGTGAGGCCCTGTGCAAATGAAAAAAAGTTGCACACTTGCAACATTCAATGGAATAAGAAAAATATTTCCATTCCAAAAGTTACAACAGGGAGACACAAAGGCATGGGACAAAAGGAAGTCTAGAATCCAGCAGGGCAAACACTAAGTCTTCTATTTCCATATGCTGCATCCTTGGGGATCTGTGGCAAGATGTGAACTCCAAAGGCTTGGATTGCCTTGCCCCTGCAGCACTTCCAGTGGTTGTAACTCCCATGGATTTTCTCTTGGACCCTCTCTCCTTCCTCCTTACACTTTTCCTCAGATGATCCAAGTTCCTGGATTTTTTGAACTTCTTGGGTCTCCACTATATCTTTGGCTTCACACTCACAGCATCACATATTGCAGTTTCGGGAAAAATATTCTGCCATTCCAGGCCTTTTGCTGAAATCTGGGTGGAAACCTTACTAACCCCAAAACTCTTGCATTCTTCATTCACCTAAAATGAGCACCATGTGAGTGATGCTAAGGTCTGCTATCAGCCAAAGAAATATCCAGGCTCCCTTCTCTCTTGGCTGTAGAGATTGAGTGTCTGGATTGCTGAGCACTCTGAATCCAATACTTTGGAAAATATTCTCTGTGCTGTCACCATTCTAGAACACAGGGTCACCTCTGCTGTTTTGGAATATGGTTCTTTGAGGCTTGCTTCTCAAAGGAAAGTCTTTCAGTTTTGCAAACTTTTTGGGTACAAAGGCTGCTTCTTGTGATGTCCTTAAGCCATATTTTCTATTCTCCTGTTCCTTCTCAGCAACCAATGGCATATTTAAGCTCAGAGATCTGAATTACTTCGCTTACCATCATCTCAAGTTCCATCCCTTTTTCTAATCTTTTAATAAAATCACATCATGGCTTTGAATGTTTATTATCCTACAGGTCTACCAACCAAAATTTCCCGTGTGCTTCTCTATACAAGTTGAATATATACAGTCTTTGTTACTTTTTGTTGTTGCCAAGACACATGCCCAACACCCAAAGTTAAAGGAGGAAAGGCTTTTTTACCTCACATTTGGTAGAGATTTCAGTTCATAGTTGGCTGGCTCCAAGGCAGGGTGGCATGGCATAGGATCATCTCAGGGGAGCAACAGTTTATGATGGGCAGAAGGCAGCAAGCAGCAAATAACAACAGCATCCCTCTTTCTGTCACATATAATCTATCAGAGTACCGGCCCTTTGAGTGGATACACCCACACGTGTTGAAGCACCCTTAATCCTAGCATTGCATCATTAACATCTTTAATCCTAGCATCACACAGTCTAGATCTAGTAACCTCCAAAAGGTCCCAACTTTTGGGGAACATCCAGCTATAAGCATTACCATATAGTAATACCTATGTTACATTGCTCCTTAAATTTCCAATAGTCACTATAAACAGAAATAAAATCTTAAATAAACTTTTGTTCTACTTCTGCTCTTTGTTCAAGACTGCCCAGGAACTTTCTAATTTCAATTCATGATGACCCCAACTACAATTCATGATGACCCCAACTACATTTAGTCAGGTTACAACCTCTTGAGCCTGGAATGACTTCTTTCTTGCAAACCCATTTCCAAACTTCTACCCAATTCTATTCAATTACATTCAAAGAATAATGGTATATTTGATCATTTCTCACAAATTCTCATGCTAGTTCATGTCTGGAGTATTAAAATAGCATGCTTATTACTCTCTCCTTTCACTCTTACCAGGCCCCTCCATAGGCATTCTAAACACATAATTCAGATTAATCTTGCGAATCATGCAATTAAGGTAATGCCATTTCTGTGCTCATATCCTTCTAGTAATCAGGGACTCACCTCACAAAGACAGCAGTGACCTATAAGACCACACGTGACTTGAATATTAAACCTCTTGATCTCAGTTAACTCAACCTACCCGCAGTGGCCCATTGTTTTTCATCAAACATACAAACACCCTGTGGATCTTTACCCTTCAGCTTATTCTCTTGGCCTGATACTCTTTTCCAAGATGAGTAACACTTAACTTCTTTCACATATTTAATTCTAACATTATCTTTTATACTTATCTTGACTACCACATTTTAAATTATGTTTCTTACTATTTTCTCCTTTTTCATCATTGTGGTGTCTGCTCTACTCAGAATTTTAAATACTCTTATTCTCTTTAGTATGGGTTTCCTCAATGAAATGTAAATTTTATGAGGACAGAACTTTGCTTTTTTGTATTGACTGATTTCTAGGGATCCACATGAGCCTAGAAGATATGTAGTAGCAATTTAATAAATTTTTATTGAATTAATAAATTGAGTAATTAATCTTAATAAGCATACTAGTACCTCAATTCGTGAACTTAATTTCTTTAATGATTTTGGGAAAGATGGCCACACTCATGCTTGTGTAGGGAAGATGGCCACAGTTGTGTTCATCACAGGATTAGCAGTTTGGAAACAGGAACAAAATTTTGCCAAATGCTTTGGCTTCTGAACCTGACTGTTGTTAGAAGAATTTTGGAGCCAAAGAACTGTCTATGATTTTCCAAGGTCAGAAAAGTGATAACAATAAGAATAACATGGAATGGTTATTTATTTTTTACAAATAAAGAAACTGAGTTATTGAGAATAATCTGAGTGGTCTGTAACATAAACATAGGTTTCTTAATGGGTTTGATGACCATTTCCCTGTTGGATCTGTAAAGCTAAGTTGAATGTCTGATTTGGGGCAGGTGGTCAATGAGGTTCTTAGAGTTAATACATTCAGTGTTATTTTCTCTGAGTCATAGTGCCAGACTTAACACACCTTTGATGGAATTGTAGGAAGCTAATGGACAGAATAGATAATTTTCAAAGTTTACTCAACTGTGAGATTTCATTGGGCATGTATTCTAAGTATATAGGTAGTAGATGTAAGTATGCTTTCTTTTCTCCTATTGATTTCCTCACTATTTTATAGAACGATTTTATACAAATATTTGACAATAACGCTAGAAAACCCTCCCCTACCTTTAAAAATATGCAAAAATCTTGCTTTATTGTGAAATAACTTCGAGTGAAATGTAATGGCTATGCACCTGTAGTTGCATGGAACAGATAGCTGTGTTCATACACCTACGATCTGGGTCAATAGCATGACTGCTTTTGGTACGTAAGTGTTGGTAGGTGTGGGAGTGACTGTCAAAGAGATTTATCTTGGCTTGTATTTATAAAGAATATTTTATTTTCTAAAATCTATTTTGGCAAATCTCTTTTCTCTGTTTTTTATAAATGTGTACATATGCAACATATTTATTCTTTGTTCATTACTTCTTTTTTCATCTTTTACAGTTTTTCTGTGATAATATTCAGCATTTCAGATACAGCAATATCCCCATCAATTTTATAGCACAATTTGGAGTAAACATTAATAAAATAATTACAGAAGCATATAACTAATTACACTCTGGTAAGTACACTGAATTAAAATTGCAAGTTGCCATGATAATATATAATTAGTCTAGGGTTGAGTCGGTCATGAAAAAGCCATAACTGAGCTAGGAAATGAAAGACAAAGTACATTATCTGACATTTTTTTGGAGGAGGGAGCAAAAGAGTCTTCTAATCAGAAGTGAAAATCCTTGAAAAGATTCTGCAGGTGGCTGGTGGGAAAGTAGCAGTTTGGTTTGTTAAGTAATTGAGAGATCGATCAACTTCGTTGGCACAGAGAATAAAGAGAAGACATGGTTTTCTGTACAGGGACTGGGTATTTAGTATTTAAGAATAATAATGACATTCTGAAATGGGAAAGACAGAGTACCCAAAATCTCAACAGTGTCCCTCTGTTGAAATGCATTTTCAAGAACAAGTTACATAAGTAGCATAAATTTAGTGGCAAAAGCTGACAAACATTTTTTTGATAAGAGTACTGTACTAAAGATTGAGGTCAGAGTTTTTTCTTATATGTACTGAACTATATCTCCTACCTTTTGTTTGTTTGTTTGGAGACAGGGTCTCCTAAATTATGTAGGCTGTGCTCCAACTGGTTCTTCTCCTGCTTCAGTGTCCCAGAATTCTGGGATTATAGGCAAGCACTACCACGCCCAGCTGGAAAACTGTTGTTGAACATTAACTTATCAAATTAAAAATTTTCTCAGATGTCATGACTTTATATTTATTATCATCGACATGCCATATGCATGTATCTTAACTGCAATATCTTTGCCTTGTATCTAATCTCATCTTAAACATAGATTATTTTCCAACAAATTGTCCTAGTATTTGAGTTTCATTTTTCCTTTTTTTTTTTTTTTTTTTAATTAGTTCATTTTAGCCGAGTTTCAGTTCAATCAGGTTTTGATTTTCCTGAACCAGCTTTTCCTCCCTGGGCATTATTAGTCTTCCCTGAATCTGCTCTTCAGATGAAGTACAGTTGATATTTTGAATTTCACAAGAGCTCATATTAGAAGCGATTTCTCTTTTAAATAATAAGAGAATTCCAGACAAAGATGGTCAGAACACAAAGTTTCATAAAGCTGTGAGTGATAGGCTAGTACCGAAATTGATTCAAGTATTTAATTATTCATTGAGAAAAGGTTGTCTGGCAACTTCACATGAGAAGAGACTTTATTGATTTCATTATTCAGGGAAGGTAATAATTTTGATATATAAAAAATAAGGACCAATTCTTCTGATAAGCAATAATGACAAAATATTTGTCAAAATACTGCTAACAGTTGAGAAAACAGAGCAGTCAAAATGTCCCTCTTCTTTATTTCATGTCATCAATCCTGTGGTCTTAAAATCTGCAGGGAATTTCACAATAGAGTAGGGTGTGTTCAAGATATTTTTGAAATTAAAAGAAAGATACACTGATTTCTTTTGTATTTATGTCAGTACCAGACTGATGTCTTTGAGTGAGTATATCGTAATCATGAATCCAGGAATCTCAGACAATAACCTATAATGTTAAGGAGCCCTGTGGTTATTTAGCATAGGTAGATAACAGCCATGTGAAGTCCAAGGTAACTAGATCAGGCAGAAAAATAAATAAATAAATAAATAAATAAACAAAACATTTTATAGTTTGTGAGAGAAAAGAAGACTGAATTTAAAGAGTATTCAAAAGAGGTAAAATATGAAGCAATAACAAGAAAAAACCTTGAAATTATCAAAAGCAGCACAATGCAGATGAAAGACCATTCAATGTGTTTAATTAATTAAAAAATGTGTTTAATTAGAGCAATTAAGCCTGAGATATCCTGGTACTCTGAAGTACTAATCTATATTTGAGAAAGGTGCCATATCATTTGGATTTTAGATTCTGCATCTGTAAAGAGCAGTCTAGAGATAGAGGTAGAGATAGAAGTGACAGAGAGAGAGAGAGAGAGAGAGAGAGAGAGAGAGAGAGAGAGAGACTTCCCAGATAGATGACCTTATACGTGATCACTGGGGAATTATTGTAGGCCTTGGGAGGTATCAGTGAATATGGAAAAAGAGAGATTCGATAAAGAAATGAAAATAAGCCATGTATCTTATGGGAGTATGTGCATTTCCCAGGAATGGAAGAGGCTGTACAATGAGGAAATGGAAAGGATGACTGTGAAGATAGGGCTTTTATAGACTGAACAAGTTGGGAAAGTACCATTTCTACATGTTGGTAGGAAAATAAACTAGTACAACCACTACAGAAACCAATAGACATTAGAAATTTCATCGGCCCTAACCATTAGTTCTTTAGGTATCTTCCCAAAATGTTAAGGGCATTATATTACAACGAAATACGCACACTCATGTTTATAGCAGCACAACTCCAATGGTCTTGGAAATTGCCTACTTGTCCATTAATAAATGGCTAAAGAAAGTATGACATCTATAAATACAAAAGCATGACTCTGCCATAAAAATGGATAAACTGGAGTTATTTGTAGGAAAATCAGTGGTGGAAAGCAATAGCAGAACAGAGCTGCTCACCCTGTGGTGTCCAGGAAACACAGCTGGTGAACAGTGCCAGTGCAGAAGGACTCAGAGAGAAGACAGAGATACCACAGTCACAACTCCATGACCTGCTCAAACCCACTCAGAAGTGGGCTTTATTGTTTCTCAGAGGCACATTGCCTGGCAACCCAGATTGTTCTTTGAAATTGGGTGGAAGCCCTTCTGATCCCATAACACTTACATATAGCATGCTAAAATAATCAGCATCACATAGATGGCAACAAAGTGCCACCAGTTTGAACAGCAGTCAGGCTCTCTTGGACCAGTGGCTGCTGAGTAACTGGATGGAGCATGTTAAAATAAATCCAAAGGAATAAATATCATAGGAGGCTTTTCTTGTGCAAGGGGCCCAAGGACCCTCAAGTGCAAGGTTCCTAGGACACATTTGCACTCTTCAGCCAGGGGTGAGTGAGAACTTCCTATTTCCAGAGTTGCCCTCATGGTATCTTTCTTCTTGAGCCAGTTCAAAGTTCTTGGTTTCTTTAATTGTGCTAATGTCTTTAGCAATCATGCTTCTTTGATCCAAACTTGCATATATTTTTAAAGCTAAAATTTCATATTTCTATCTTTCTAGGTTTTTTGTTTTTACTGCCATTTTTCTACAAATGGAACTAAAAACAGCTAGCAGTACCCATACTATACCCCAAAACTTGGCTGACTTGAAGTTTTCCCCACACATCCACAAGCATTGCTCTTAAACTTCATTACCAAGGCTCTGTATGTTGTGAAATATAGACAAAAATTTTCTTTGTCAAATTATAACATGTATGTCAAACATTCCAGTTTCCAAGAACATTCTTGTCTTGAGTTTTACAATATCCATTCCTCTCAGCGCTTTTTCTGAGCTCCAACCATAATTAACCATTATGCTCTGATTATAACATCCCAGAGCCTCTTCAGCTTACACACACAAAATGATAAAAATTACCCATGTGAACCAGTTCCAAGGGCTTCCAAATCACATGGTCACATATAGTAACAGAAATGATCCTGCTTTTTGGGTACCAATTGTCTGTATAAATCAACTTTTCCACTGCTAGGAGAAAATTCACAACATACACATCTTAAAGAAGGAGAGATTTATTTTTATTCGTAGTTTCACGGATCTCAGCCAATAGCTGGCTAGTTCCATTGCAAAAGAAAAAAAGCATCATGTCACAAGGCGTGGTGCAACAATATTGGTTAGTTCATTGAATCTGCAAAGAAAAGTGGGGGAACAGCGTCATAAAGAAAGGGGCTAGGGATCAAACATTGACGCCAAACTCCTGTCTTCATGATACATACAGACACACCCAGAAGCTGCTTTCCTGTTTCCCTAGGAGCCTTCCAGGCAATCAGATTGAAAAATAAGCTCAATTGCTGCGATAGGGAAGATGCTCAAGAACTAAGCTTATGACAGAACTGCAGTGTCACTGCCTGTGACATAAAATAAATCCATAGATTTTTCTCAGAACTAAGTAAGAACCACCTCAAAAATGTTTTGCTCCCTCTTATTGGCCTGAACTTATTGAGTCTTGTAGATCAGCAGCTATTTCAGTTATAGAATCAATAGGTCTTTAGTGAAAAATATATGCAATCAATCCAAAAAATAACAGACAGGATAGAAAAGCACTTGGAAAATTTTATCTTTTGCTGGTCAGGTTGATTTCTTAAGTCATTTTCCCTGAGCTAACTTTCTTGGGAAATTTACAGGAAACAAACATCAGAGCGATTAGCAAAGGAGATTAGGTAATAAACAGAGGATATAGATAATGACATTTAACAAGTATGTGGTGGTGGGACTGGAAGGAAAATAAGACAAATATTTCTTGATTTAGAAACTAGGCTGGATAGCATTTACAGATGGATGTGATCCAGTGGCATGGAAAGAGATCCTTATCTTTACCAGACAGTCTGGCTTATTAAGGGGCTTGTGGCTTTGTGCTAATTTAAGACACTGATGATGCGTACATCACTTCTCCTTTTTGAATAAATTTAGTGCAGCCCTACTCCAGACCACACTTCTGTCTTGAGCCCCCCCAAACTGTGATTGGAACCACATAGTTAACCAAATATTTCATATTTACTGATTTGTTCAACAAAGAATGCAATGGGGGTTTTCCACTGACAATTGGATGAGAGATGTTTCTCTCCATGTAAAATATGGCGTTCACTTATCCCAGAAATGTCTTTGTGTACAGCCAGCCCATGAAAGAAGAGCCCAAAGTTTCACTTAACATAATTTGAGTAAAATGTAACTTGTATTCACCTAATTTAAGTATTGTGCCTCATTTAAGAATATAGTTTTCTCCCTGCTAGGTTTTCCTGTTCACTATATGATATGTTGTCTTCTATTGTGTTGACTCAGACACTTCCTGAGACTGTCAGTCTTTCATCAGTTGAGTGTAGGAAAGTAAGTATGAGTTTAGTTTTTTCTCCAAGGTTTCAGATGATGCCCCTAGACTCTAAGATTTGAATAAATTTATTTGTATGGCTTCACCTCCCTCCAGTTTGCCTAGAATTCACTGTAGTTAGTGTTGATACACTATGGGAGAAAGGCTTTTGGCCCTATGTTCTCATTATTTCAAGTGGTGAAAGTGTTCAAGAATTGAAAAACAATCTTCTCATTATCATTGGACATTGATATGACATCAAAACTTATAGTAGGTAATAGCTTAAAGGAAGAGGGCATAGGAATAAAGGAAATCATAATCATGCAGTGAAAGTGCTTTGGGAGAATGTAAACAGCTTGAATTATTAAACTGTCAAGTTGTCGGGACAGAGACAAACTCAAGTCTGGAGCTAAATCCCCCTGTGGCCCTGGCCCAGGAAGTGCCGAGCACAGAAAGAATGATACAGAAAAGAGATTTTAAAATTCAAATGCTTGTTATTCCAATTCTGAGTCTCTATTATAATCCCCCAAGAGTGAGATAGCTGGTCTGCCTCTTTTAGTCATAGGTGTATTTACTTATTCTGAGAGAAGTCCATTGGGGGAAAAAAGAGCTAAACAAGATTGGAAGCAGGTTCTGGAAGACAGGAGGAAAGCAAGATTATTGCAGTGTAGAAAGATAAAAATAAATATTTTTTTTGTTGGCTTCTCTTACAGAGTAAGAAAGAGTTCTTATTAAAATACACATGGGTGATTAACATACAGTCTCATCGTAACAATTCTCGTTACATATTTTGGGATGCATTTTGAAAACTTTGGAAAGTAACACTGAGCCACAGTATGTGACTTTTATAAAGTGTCACTGAATCTTATTCTGTAACAGTACACACATTCACAATAAGAAACTAGTTTGATAGAGAAACAGATATCTGTGTTCTGATGTTATAGTCTTATGTATTTTATAGTCATCTAGATGCAAGAAGACTTTCCAAAGGCTCAAGGGGTCATAGGTGGGGCTTTTCGGACGTAGCTGAATCTAGGATGTGTGCTACTGGAATCAAAGATGTGATGCTGGGATTGATTCATGGTGCAATGTTGGGATTAAGACTGTCTCAACCTGGGTGTGAATGCCACCAGTCCAAGAGATATAAAGGGGATCACTGTTTGTTACTTGTCACTTGCTGCTTGCTGCCTTGCTGCATTTTGCTGGCCCAGAACTGTTTTTTCTCTGAGATGCACCTCTGCCATGCCACTCTGCTTTGGGGGTCAGCCCAAACCTTTCCAAGGTTGAGAGAAACCTTTACAAGATGTGAACCAAATAGAGCTTTCCTCCTTTCACTTTGTGGGTTGGGTACTTTGTCTCAGCAATGATAACATTAACTATGACAACTACAATAGCATTTTCATGGTACAGGTCAGAGCTCTTATCACTTGCGCTATCCCAACATAAATATCTCTCCCCAACCCTCACACAGTGTGATTTTGACAAGTCATATGCTATCAGAACCCACTGTAATTTTTTTATAACTGGAACTATCCTGTACGAGATTCTGGAAAATTTTCTCAACCCAAAGAAGATGAAAGTCCATGTTTGGGGAGAAGTCATTTTTAATTTCTTTTTATTTTAAAGAGAATAAAAATAAGGAACAAACATTAGAAATGATACACATTTCAAAAAAACAAGATTATAGAAATTCAACAATGGTTATTATAGTGCATATTGTTGTTTTTAAAGTAGTTGTTCAGATTACTAGATGTAAGCACGTAAAATTGGTCAAAGAAAAAAATAAGCATTAACTGCTCCTTTTAGTAAACCCATAGAAATGAGCAGTACAACTGTCTTAGCTAACTTGTGTGTGTGCATATATATGTATATTTTCCCCTCCTTTTTCTTTTCTACTTTCCCTTGTTACACTTTATCTTTCATTTTGAGCAGTTTCTTTCCCTTTCACAATATATTCCTTTTGGATTTTATTCACTCTTTCAGGTTAAGGTAGGGAGAAAATATAATATGTATACATGTGAATCTCATTTATTTTATTTATAAGTATAGTCTCTAGTTGCATCCATTTACCTATAAAAGCATTGAGTTATCTTTCTTTATAGCTGAATAATATTCCATTATATAAAAATACCACATACTTGCTCTTCATTCATTAGTTGATAAGCATCTGGGCTGTTTCCAATATTTAAGTATGATGAATTGTGCTGCTATAAACACGGGTGCACATATATCATGTGATATGCTGTTTTCAGTTCTTCTGGAAAAATACTCAGAAGGGGAATAGCTGGATTGAATGGAACCTCTAATGATAGTTGTATGAGGAATCTGCACATTGATTTCCACAGTGGTTGTACCAGGCTACATTCTCAGCAACCATGGAGAAGGGTTCCTTTATCCCCAAAGCCCATCCAGCATTTGTTATTGGTTGATTCCCTGATGATAGGTATTATTTCTGGGGCGAGATAAAACTTCAGTGTTATTTTTATTTGCATTTTGTGGATGAGCAACGATGTGGAGCACTTTCCATATATTTATTTTATATTTGTATTTCTTCAGCTGAGAAGTGTGTATTCATCTCAGATGCCCATTTTTTGATTGAGTCTTTGAATTTTGGGGCCCTGTTTTTTAAATTCTTTCTATGTTCTAGGTAGGAGTCCCTTGTCTGAGGGACAATTAGCTAAAATTTTTCCCCATTTGTGGGTTTTCTTTTGACTTTGTTGGTGATTTATCTTGATACACAAAAACTTTTTAAGAGAATGAGATCCCAGTTGTGGATTCCTTGAATTATTTCTTATGCAGTTTGGATTTTGTTCATGAGCTCTGCCTACCCCTGTCTTCAAGATTTCTCTTTCATTAGATTTATTGTCTCTATTTTAATATTTAGATCTTAATCCATTTTGACTTTAGTTTAGCACACAGTGATAGACATGGGTCTAGTTTATGTTTTGGCATATGGAAAATCAGTTTTTCTAGCAACACTTATTAAAGAGGCTATCTCTCATCCAGTGAACATGTTTGGCTTTTTTGTCAAACATAAGGTGGCTGAATATGTTTATATTTGTGTCCGTATCTTTGCACCTGTTCCATTGACCCTCAGGTCTGTTTTATTTATTTTTTTTTTCTTTTCCAGTAGCATGCTGACTTGATCACAATAGCTTTGTAGTATAGTTTCAAGTTAGGGATTGTGATGCCTCCTACCTTGCTCTTGTTGCCCAGATTTGCTTTGGATATTCCAGACCTTTTCTAGTTCCAAATGATTTTTATGAGTGTTTTCACTAGATCTATGAAATACACTAATGTTATTTTGATGAGAATTGCATTAAATCTGTACATCAGTTTTGGGAATATGGCCATTTTCACAGTGCTGGTTCTTCCTATCTTGAGCAAGGAATACCTTTCCATTTTCTGAAATCCTCTTTGATCTCTTTTTTCCAGAATATTGTGATTTTCACTGTATATACATTTACTTTCTTTGTTTGATTGACTCCTAAGTTCTTCGTTTATTTGGATACTATTGCGAAGGCATGGTTTCCCTAATTTCCCTCTCAGTGAGTTTGTTGTATGTGTACAGTAACACTATTGATATTTGAGTGCTGATTTTGTATCCAGCTATGTACTAGCATAATTTATTAATCATAGGAGTGTTTTGGTGGAGTTTTTCAGGACTTCCATGTATAGTATCATATCATCTGCAAGTGATGATAATTTAACTTTTTTCCTATTATTCCTTTTTTTCTCTCTCTTGTCTAACTGCTCTGGCTAATGTTTCCAGAACTATGTTGAGTAAGAGTAGTGACAGTGGACATCCTTGTCTTGTTTCTGATTTTAAAACAAAAGCTTTCCTTTTTTTGGTCATTTAGTATGATGTTAGCTGTTGGTTTTGTCAAAGCAGATGTAAAAACCATCTACTCTGATTTCTATAGGATTTTTGTCATGAATAAGTGTTGGAGTTTGTCAAATACTTTTTCTGCATCTGCTGAGATGATTTTTGAATTTGACCCTGTTGATAAGGTTACATTTATTGATTTGAATATATTAAGCTATCCCTACATCACTGGGATAAGTCTCACTTGGTCATGGTGGATAATCTTCTTTATGATTTGCTGCATTCTGTTTGCTAGTATTTCATTGAATATTTTTGCATCTGTGTTCATTAGGGGGATTGGCCTCTGGTTCTCTCTTTTGGCTGGGTCTTTCTCTGGTTTTGGTATCAGTGTAACATATGCCTCCAGAAGTGAGTTTGGGAGAATTACTTCCCTTTCAATTTCATTGAAAAGGTTGAAGAGTATTGACATTAAACCATCTCTAAATTTGTTGTAGAATTCAGCTATGAATCCATCAGCACTTGGGTTTTTCCTTGCTGGTGTTATAGTTTGTGTCCAAACATACCCCAAAGGCCTCATGCAGTCATGGAGTGCCCTTCTAGAGATTATGATCAACTCATGGTGCAATGTTGAAATATGCACGTAAGTGCCACACCACCCTAGGGGTGAATAGTTTACATAGAATATAAGCGAGGGAAAGAGCCTGCTCTCTACCACTCCTTCCCCATTTTGCTCTTGCTACTTTTTCTATCTTCCTCCACCATGAACTTTTGCCCTCTGCCATGTGCCACTCTACTTTGGAACCAGCCAAGTATGGACTGAAACCTCCACAAAATGCAAGCTAAATAAATCTTTCTTTCCTTAATTTTAGGCATGAGATAATTTGTGTCAGCAACAAGAGAAAAGTAACCAGGATAGAATTTGGTACCAGGAGTGGGGTCATTGCTATAACAATAACTGACCACGTGGTTTGAGCGCCTTTGAAAATGGCTTGTGGAAAGTGTTTGGAAAGAAGTGCTGCACTGGTTGTTAGAGTCCAGAAGACATATGTCATGGCTTGGCGAATAACTTGTCTTCATTTTTCTCATGTCAAGAGACTTTTTATGACACTGACATTAAGGGATGTGGACTAATTAATCCGGCAAAACAAATTTCCAGGCAGTCAAATATTGGGGCAGTGACATGGCTATTGTTGGGAGATTTTAGACAGATTTATGTTGATAATCAAGAGCAAAGAGCCAAGCAGGATGATTTAAAGAGTTGTAAATTTGGCAAGAATGGAAGCTCCAGTAATGATGCATACTACAAAGATAGAGGTGATAAGATTTTGACTGCTGAGGAGGAATGAGAGAATAGAAGAGAAGGCCTGAAGACATCACAAGAAGCAGCAAGTATCCAACCTTTGCAGCCTCAAAACTGCAAAGATGAAAGACTTTTCTTTGAGGAGAAAGCTGCAGAGCACTATGTTCCAGAATGGTGGCAGCATAGAGAATTTGTTCCTCAGGATTGGTTTCAGAGTGCCCAACTATCCAGGAATTCAATCCTTATGGCCAAGAGAAGGGAAAGCTTGGTAGTGCTCCCAGTCGAGGCAGATCTTGGCATCATATATGTAGCATTGGGTTTAGGTGCATACAGAATGCAAGAGTTCTGAGGTTGAGGAAGCGTCCACCTTGATTTCAGAAGAAGGCCTAGAATGCCAGGCAGTGTGGCCCTGAGAGGGCAGTATGTGAAACTATGAGCATGAGCTGACAGGTGCACTGTAGACCTCAGAAATTTGGAAAAGCCAGGAACATGGATTTTCTGTGGAAAGATGCAAGGATGGAACAAAGCAGATCCAAGAGAGAAGACCTAGGAGCTACAATCATTAGAAGTGGCATAGGGGTGGAGTCATGCAAGCCTATAAAGCTCACAATGTGACACAATTTGCTGCAGATGCTGGGTATGGAATTACAGGACTTAGTGCTTGCTCTTCTGCAGGTTGGACTTCCTTTGGTCTCAATGCTTTGTATCTCCCTCTTTTTAACTTATGGAATGGTAATGTTTTTCTTGTGCTGCTAAATGTTGGAAGTGTTTAACTTTTCATTTGTACAGCGGCTCACAGATGAGAGTTTGCCTTACATCTCAGAGGAGACTTGAAACTTGGACTTGTCAAAAGTGCTGAAACTGCTAGGACTTTGGCAACTCTCACAGATGGACTAAAATGTCTTTTGCATAAAGGGATGTGCATGAGTCTTTGGGGGGTCAGGGACAGAATGTTATTGTTTATGAACAAATATCCCTCCAAAGCCTTATGCAGTCATGGGGCGGGCTTCTAGAGTTTATGTTTGATTCATGGTTCAGTGTTGAAATTATGCATGTGAATGCTACACCGACCCCAGGGGAGGATAGTTTGAACAGAATATAAAGGAGGGAAAGAATCTTGCTCTCTGTTACTCCTCCTCCATTTTTCTCATGCTGCTTTTGCTATCTTCGGCAGCCATGAACTGTTGCCCTCTGCTATGTGCCACTCTGCCTTGGAACCAGCCAAGTATGGACTGAAACCTCCTCAAACTGTAAGCTAAATAGCTCTTTCTTCCTTAATTTTATGCATCAGGTATTTTGCCTCAGCCACTAGAGAAAAGTAAGCAAGACATTTGGCAATTTTAAATTATGTTTTCAATTTAATTGACTGATATTGGGTTATTCCAAATGTTTACAACTTCTTGATTCAGTTTGGTCCATATGTATCTCAAAATCTGTCCATTTCTTCCGTTTTCAATCTTATGAGAATAAAGATTTTCATAATAGGTTCTGATGATATCCACAGGATTTGTAGTGATTTCATTCTTTATTGCATGAATTTTAATTTTTTCTTTCCTTTTTTAAAAATAAGTTTGGTTAGGGTTTTACCAATTTTACTTATTCTTTCCAATAAATTATTCTTTGATTCATTCATTCTTTTTATTATTTTCTCATCCCAGTTGTGTTAATTTCTGCTCTGATCTTTATAATTTCCTCCCTTATTTGGGTTTTGGTGTTGACTTGCTCTTCTTTTTCCTAGAAGCTCAAGGTGCAGTGTTAGGCTATTTATTTGTTCTCATTCTGTTTTCCTGTTGGGAGTGTTCCCTGCTATGAATTTTCCTCTGAGAACTGCTTTCATTTTATCCCACAAATTTCAGTAAGTTGTATTTGCATTTTCCATTCATTGTATATATTGTTTAACTTCTTCTTTAGTTTCATCTGTGACCCATTGGTTGTTCCGGAAGGTGTTACTTAATTTCCATGTATTTATGGAAGTTTTGTGCTTTCTTTAGTCATTAAATTTCAATTTCATTGCCTTATGGTCTGATAATATGCATGGAGTAATTTAAATTACTTTGCATTTACTTAAGCATATTCTATGGGCTATTGTGTGGTCTATTTTTGAGACTGTCCTATGTAAAGCTGAGAAGAATGTGTATTCTGATGTTGGGTAGAACAAAATGTAAATGTCTACTAACTCCATTTGTTCACAAGTTTGGTTCAGTTCTGTTATGTGTTTGCTGATTTTTTATCTAGTTAGTCTGTTTGTGTCAGTAGGGTGTTAGGGTCTCCCATTACAATTGTTTTATTGGTTATTTGGTTTCTCATGTATCCTAAATTTGTCTTATACAGTTGGGTACTCCTTAATTTGGTGCATAAATATTTATGATTTTGTTATCTCTTCCTCTTGAAGTTTTCTCCTAAGTATGTAATGACCTTTTGTCTCATTTGATCATTCTTGGTTTAAAGCTCCGTTTTGTTGACTATTGCTTTTTGTTGACACCTATAAAACTTATACTGTTCTTTGAATCATCTAGCAGCTGTTTCATTGTTCTTTTCTGGTTCCTTATCGTTTTAAACAGATCCTTCCATTCATGATTGCCAGCTGCAAAGATGTCTCCAAGGTCTGAAGTCTACCTCCAGCTTCATTCAAGCAGAGCAGATTTGCCAGCTTTCAATGATATTTTTAATTTCCTGTATACCTTTTTGTATCTGTTTCCTGCATTCACATTATTTCCTACATCGTTCATCAAAACTTTCCATTATTTTTCTATGCTCCTCTATTTCTTTTTATCTATGTCTTCTTTAGATAGGCTGAGCAATCTTTCATTATGGCTGTCATTTCATTCTTTAAGCTGAGAGATTATTTCTGATCTGATTTATAGCCTCCTGTGTTGTTATTTGTTTACTTTATTTGCTATAATTTCATACATTTCCAGTGTGACTTCTAATTTCTTTTATGTTGGTGTCTCTGGGCTTGTTCTGAGGTGGCTGGAGATCTGAGATTGCATTTTGCTCTTTTGTCTTGGCACTTTTGGGGTTACTTTGGTGGAGCAGATTGCCAAGTTCCAGGCACTTACAACACTGGCTGCCCTTCATGTGGTATATGGAGTTGGGTCAAGACCAAGAGTCCTCTGGCCCAGCCAGTTGCCAGATCCCAGGTGATTCCTGCAGTGAAGGGGAATGGGTCAATTACTTGGTGTATCTGTCCAGGTTTACTAGAGAAACAGACATAACACAAGATATATAAATGTATAAGAAAGTATAAGTTTGGTTTTTACAATGGTTAGCCATGGAGTTGGATGAGGAAGCATGCAAAGGATGTCTGCATGCTGGACAGCCGTAGACCTGGAGCTTACTGCAGTGCCTGTGTAAGTCAGGAGGCTGATGGGTCTGTGACAGAATGTTGATGCATCTATGATAAAGGTTGGAGGGCCTATATTAGAAGGCTGAGGAGTCTCAGGTGTTTGAACATTCTGTACCAGAAACCAGGAGATGATCAAGCTGAAGGTGTAGACAAGAGCTCCTCTGAGGTACCAGCAGCCTGCTTTTTTGTAAATTTTTTATGCAGCCTATCCACCTTGGGGATAGGGTGGGGGTGGTCCTCTACACCCACACCTTCTGCGTGTCTTTCTCTTGCACAATGTCAGGATTAATACAGAGTAAGCACCTGGTTCTCTGCTGAGTTACTTAGGCAAACCTCTAGACTCCCCAAGTAGACACAATATATCAATTATAACATCTGGGTTCCTCTGGTTGGGCAGATTGCTGAGTCCCAGGTGCTTCCCATACTGGTTGCCCTTCACATGGTGTAGGGGAATAGGTCAGTTCTCCCGTTCCTCTGGCCACATTGGTTCCTGAGTCCCAGGCACTGCCTACAATGGCTAACTTTCTGAGGTCCTCTGGTGGAGCAGGTTGCTGGATCCCAGGTGGTTCTCACGCTGTCTGCCTTTCCCGTCATGTAGGGGGATTGGTCAGACTGGGTTCCTCTGACCACAATCTTGGAAGAAGTCATTTGACTTTCTCAGAATGACACAAAATTTTGGCTTTACACATTGTTTACAATTTGCATGCTTAATCATTTTGTTTTCGCTATTACTGTGTTTTTTAAATACGCTTTAGTGTTGTCAGGGAAAATTGGTATATGAATATAATATATCTTCATAATTTTTGTACCCCTTTCCTCACTTCTTTACATTCCCCCTCCTCTGCTCCCCTTTTGCATTTCTCAATGGACTATCTTCTAATTTCTATGATCTCATTTTATTTTACTTATTTTCTTAATTTCTTATGTGTGCAAAACCATACAATATTTGACTTTCTATGACTGCCATATTTCACTTACCCTTATGCTCTCAAGTCCATTTGTGTGCTTTCAAATTTCTTAATTTCACTCTTTTTATGACTAAACAATATTCTGTTGTCTATGTATGCTATATTTTCTTCATCCATTAGTCTAACTTATTTCCAGAGTTTGCCTATTGTGAATTGCATTGCTGCAGAAATGGGTGTGCATATATTACTATGGTATGATGGTTTTAATTCTCCCAGAAATGTACCCAGGGGAGATATAACTGGGTCAAGTGGAATTTTCATTTTAATTTTTTGAGGACTTTCCATATTTTTTGAGGATTTCCATATAATTTGTACTAAATTACATTCACAATAACAGTGTAAAAGGGTTTATTTTTTCCCACACTTTTGCCAATGTTTGCTGCTTTTTGTCTTCTCCATGATAATCATTCTAACTAACGTTAGATGGAATTTTAAGACTTGCTTTATTTGGATTTGCCTAATGACTAAATATAATTATCATTTTTTATATACACATTGGCCATTTATAATTTGTCTTTGTCTTTGGAGAAGTGTGTAGTCCACTCAATTTATTTGTCAATTTTTTCTTTGAGCCACATTTAGGTTTATATTTTGGAGGTCTTTATATACTCTAGATATTAGTCATCCTACCTATTAAGTAGCTAGCAAAATATTGTGATTATCCTTCTGCAAATTGTCCTTTTACTCTATTGATTATTTTCTTTGCTGTGGAGAAGCTTTTTAATTTGATGTAGTGTCCTTTAGCAAGTCTTCATATTATTTCCTGTGCAATTGCAGTTCTGTTCAGGAAATCATTGTCTGTGCCTATGACTTCAAGCACTTTATCATCTGGAAATCTCAAACTTTCTATTTTTAAATAGAGATCATTGAATTTATCATGAGAATCAGGCAAGAGAAAGAAATAAAAGGCACAAAAAGAGGAAAGAAAAAAGTCAAATATATCTTTGTTATAATATTATACAGATAATATTATTTTTTAAATAGAAAACCCAATACAACCCTACTAGATGTCTTTTATACCTGATAAAAGTATCAAAATACCAGAATACAAAGTCAGCAAAAGAATTAATAACATCCCAGAATATGAATAATAAACCTAATTTAAAAAATCAGAACAATGCCACTCATAATAGTTTAAAAATTTGAACATCTTGGACTCAAACTAACCAAGGAGCTCAAAGACCTGTATAATGAAAACTATAGAACAAAGAAGGAAGAAATTGAAGAGGTATTAGAAAAGGGAAAGGTATCCTTTGTTCTGAAATCAACAAAATTAATAGTGTTACAATAGACATTTTACCAAGATTGATCTATACATTTAATACAAACACTATTAAAACCCCAACAACATTCTTCATAGTGCTTCAAAGGCAAAACAATCTTCAAATTTATATGGAAATAGAAGAGACTCAGAGTAGCCAGAACAAAGGTGAGCATCACCATGCCATATTTCAAGTTATTCTATAAGCTTTAGTAACAAAAACAGCATGGACCAGGTCAAAATAGATATGTAAGTCAATGGAATTGAACAGAAGACATAGAAAAATCCCTATGAACTTATAACTGTCTAATTTTTAAAAAGGAGCCAAAAATATATGTTAAATAAAAAATAGTCTATTTAACAAAGGTAGCTGAGCAAACTTGCTTTCCACAAGTAATTATATATATATATATATATATGTATATATGTATATATATATATATGTATATGTACATTTTTACTGTACATGGAGTTTACAATCATCTTGGCGAGTAGGTACAGCTACATAAATGCAACTTATTTCTTTTTTAAATAGTTATTTTATAAATTTGATCATATTTCACATCTGAGTGACCTCTTACCTCTCCCTGACCAATTTCTACACCCACACTGAATGAAAGAAAACCAATTGCTAAGAAACATTTCATTGATTTTGAGGATTTTGTTTCATATGAGTAACAAAACCAGTAACATATCAACTCATCATGAGGCAAAATAGTTTCAAATTGAAATTCTTAAAGCTGTTTTAAGAAGAATCTGTTTATTTTCCACAGTTTTTGCAATGTTAGTACAATATACATGTGGGCACATTTCACATTTTATGTGAACATCCTTTGATGTTGAAATGGACGTGCAGAAAATAAGGCATGCTGTTCTAGGAAAATGCACAGAACATGCTGGAATGAAGGGTTTTTGAATTTATAGGTAATGAGACTACCTCTCATTGCTCAGCCTTGATTCTTTTCCCTTATATGGAGTGCTGACTAGACATAGTGAAGCAGTCTCTCTCTTATGAGTATACAATTATCATCCGTTGGGATTCTACATAACGACTAACCACATTGTATTTTGTTAATCTAGCTCGCTTAATATGAAATCTATGTATGATTCAATTAAAAATCACCCCAGACCCTAAAAAGAAGGACCAGAGAGTAAAATGTCATTTGTGTAATGAAGTGGTCTCCACTTTTAGAGGTACAGAAAAAGCACGAGAGAAAGATATAATATTGGATATTAGAATTTGACAAATTAATGAAGCAATGAATGATGGAAATAATTCATCCAAATGTGAACTTCCATTAGAAAAAGAGAATGAATATAAGTGAAGAAATAAACCTTGAATTAGATTTCTTTAAAGATGCATTTAAGGTTTGTCTTGCAGCTACTAATCTTTTCTAAACAAGAATGTCATATGTTTAACATTAAATCATTATTTGGTCAGGGCATACAGAATCGTTGTGAGGCCTGAACTACATACACTGAAAATGAGGAATAACTGAGCAAGTAGTTTTGAAAAATTATTTGTTGATCCCTGTATGATTATACTTTTTCTTTTCCCTCTGAAAGTCTTGAAGGCGTGAAACTTCTAACAGTTTATGTCTACATATCTCCCCCAAAGCCTCATGTATTCATAGATGGGGACTGGGAGAGGTTTTCCAATCATGGGTGCTTGATGCTCAATAGTAGATTAATACATTGATGATATTTTATACTTAATTGTGATTAGGAGGAGTGGGGTCACTGGGAAGCTGGTCTAGAAAGGTACATTTTTCTCCTCATCCCTTAATCCTTCTCTGCTTCCTGCTGCCATACTATGAGCTGTTTCTCTTCTGTGATGCCCCTATGCCTGCCCACATTGCCTGGGAACCAGCTGACCATCGACTGAAACATCTACTCAGCTGTGATCCAAAATAAATTTCTCCTTTAAATTTCGGATATTGGGTATTGTGTCCCAGAAAGGAGAAAGAAACTAAAAGTAGGCTACTGCCATAAAAATCTTATTTAGAATGATAGAAAAAAATGATATGAGGGGGACAAAAATACAAAAATATAATGAAGGCCTCACAGAAAGCAGGACATTTTGAGATGTTCTGCATATTTTTTTCTATTTATGCTTTATAGTAATCTTATGAAAATACTTATTTTTTCTGTGCTATAATAAAGGACAAATTAAATGACAACTTTTCATTATGAAGGTGTAGAATCTGGTAAGTATATGTTGAATCTAATATTGAATCTGAGAAAAAGTGAGAGTATATGGAAAGAAAAGAAACCTCACTAAAAGATATTGAAAATAAAATTTACAAAGTGGAAACCAAGACTTATGTTGCAGTAAAATTGATTATAGGTAGCTATCAGAGAGGATTTGAATAATTAAGGTACATAAAACATATTTCAAAAACTTTATCTTTCAAATATGTGGCAGCATGACCAATCAAATCAGTTCTGTGTAATTTGAAACAGGAATTTCAAATTGCTTCTCCACAAGTTGAATGTGGATTACAGTGTTCCGCACGCTGCTTCAAACAATTGCATATTCTAATTAAAAGTTCAGTTATTAGATCTTCTTACAAATCTAACAACACTGGGTTTATGTTTTCATGCAGTTAACAGTTGCATGGATAATTATATTTGATGTCATTATAGGAGTATGCACCCTCTTTGCCAACATGTCTACTCAGTCCATGTAGACATTTGTCTTATTTGTGTGATCTCTGGAATATTCGGAGTCTGTGACCATTGGCTTAAAAATATATTTTGGGGGGAATTTTAAGGATATGTGAATACCTATGAATCTCATCCTATGATAGCCTTTAATAAAAAGGATGAGTGAACATGATAAGAATATGTGAGTGTCTCCTGGAATTCAATATCCATTAGAATCATTTCAGTGACTAAAAACACGAAATATGAAGGAGCTAGAAGAAAGTGCTGTTGGACTACAGAGAATGAAGAAATTAGCTACTTTAAAGGAGAAGAGAATCAGAATTTGAGCTCGACCTTAAAAGAAGACCAAGCGTTTACAAATTTTACATTAAACAGATATCTCAGGAAAGAAAGAACAAACACAAAGCGTATACAATTTGTACCATGTACTTAGTCATTCGAGAAATGCAAATAAAAACAACATCGAGATTTCATCTCACCCCAGTAAGACTGGCCAGTATGAAAAAGTCATCCAATAACAGACGCTGGCGAGGCTGTGGAGAAATAGGGACTCTATTACACTGCTGGTGGGAATGCAGACTGGTGCAACCATTGTGGAGAGCCGTTTGGAGATTTCTCCGCAAATTA